>SNQJ01S0179350.1:6100-16227 GCA_010110895.2 Picea sitchensis | reverse complement strand
TGAGAAATTTTCATATTTTTCTTTATCTGAATCACTTGCTGATCCATTTCTTTTAGCATGTCCAGTCCGATTGAAATTCTATCCATTGGATTACTCCAACTGATGGGAATTTTGCACTGTCTACCATACAGGGCTTCAAAAGGGCTCATCTTTAGTGACTCTTTATAACCGTTGTTGTAGGCAAATTATACCAATGGTAGGTAGTCTTCACACTTCTTAGGCTAATGCATTACATGCATCCTTAAAATGTCTTCTAATGTTTGGTTTACTCTTTCTGTCTGTCCATCATTTTGGGGGTGATAGGTTGTGTTAAACAACAATTTAGTCTCAAGACCAGCCATCAAGGATTTCCAAAAGCTTGAAGTGAATTTTTTGTCTCTGTCGGATATAATGTCTCTAGGCATGCTATGCAGTCTAAATATCTCCTTCATGAATATGTTGACAATATCTATTGCCTTGCAAGTTGACTTGACAGGGACGAAGTGAGCGAAATTACTCAATTTGTACCATGATGGCATCATTCTGCTTAGTCAATCTTGGTAATCCAGTGATGAAATCCATGGAAATGGTTTCCCATTTCCATTCTGGAATTGGTAGGGGATAAAACAACCTTGTTGGGTGTCATTTTTCTCCCTTAACTTGCTGACATTCTAGGCACTTAGCTAGATAGTCGAATATTTCCTTTTTCATTCCAGGCCAACAGAATTGTTTCCTAGTGGTCGTGATCATTTCCTGATACCTTGGGTGACCAGTATATGGTCTCTTGTGTAGTTAATCAATTATGAACCTCTTCAAGTTTCTGTAGTTCAGTAGGCCTTCATCGAGCATCTGATTGCCTTCATACTTTATCCATGTAGGCTCTTCCCTTAGGTATGAGGTCATGGTATTGAAGAATGCATTTGTTTCTTGTTCATTCATGATCCTTTCTCTGACATTCATTTCATAGGTGCTTACTGCTGCCAGGTGAATCGTTTTCATACTTCTGCTAAGGGCGTCTGTTACTCTGTTTTCCTTCCCTTTGATGTGTTTGATTTCAAAATCGAACTCACTAAGGAGATTCATCCACCTAGCTTGTCTAACATTGAGTTTTGGTTGATCAAACAAGTGCCTCAACCCACAGTGGTCTGTCATAAGTACAAATCTCCTACCCAGGAGGAAATGCCTCCACATTTTTAAAGCATGCACTATGGTGGCCAACTCTAGATCATGGGTCATGTTGGCATAGGGGCAGACCAGGGGTTCAATTCTTCAAAAATGCACCAACAAAACCCAAACTACCGGCCCTTTTGGAAACACTTGTGAAGTAGATGAAGTCTCACTCGAGGTAGAGGCAGGGGGGTTGTAGGACTCAAGTGTCTGCAACCTAGCTGGGACACAGATCTGTGATTACAACACTTAATAGAGCACTTAGCATTTAATCTTGATTAATATTCATTTCGCAGGGGAAAAACCCTAATTACAGAACAATATAGTATTCACAAAATCTAATACATCCAAGCACTTAACATATATAAATAGATTAGATCTAGTATTCATTCTCATTACTAAGTACTAAGCTACTATTATATCAAGTGAATATAACATATATTACTACACTGAGCATAAATCACATCAACAACATAACAACTATAATGCACAAAGAAACCACAACACAGGATATACGTGGTTCACCCCAGTGTGGGGCTACGTCCACCAACTCTTCTCTTCTTTATTGTCTTCTGTCAATATTCTACAAGAATAGAGCCACAATAATGCACTCTGCATAGGACATGAGACCTGCATGCACCTCTCCATATCCTCCTTCCCTGAGTCAGGTTACACCACAAAGCCTCTTTACAGTCACTTGCACTTAGCTCTGCAAGTTCTCATGCACATAGTATGCACAAAGCTAACTCAATCACATAGATCCAACAACTTACATCACTTGCACTTAGCACAATATAGCACTTAGCACCACTTCCATCTTAGATCTAGTGTGTTTCTTACATCACCTAGATTTCTATTTATACATTAAAAAAATGGGCCAAGGCATGGGAAAACCCACGGGATGACATCCCATACTCGTTACATAAACCCTAAACTCAAAAATTCCCTAAGAAGGGGGCAAGATCCCACGATCTCCGCTTCGCCTTATGCTCCACCTTTGACCAGCCTGTCGAAGTCCCAAAATTGGTCAAACGTGACCAAGGTTCTCCAAAACTTGGTCAAGGGACAACATGGCCCCAACACTCACTTGTGACTTGTCCCAAGTCACTCTAATCTAGGTAACTCTACCTCAAATACCTCGAGCTTGGCTCAAGCTGCCTCAACCTATTGCTTCGCCATAGCCTCCTTCTCGGTGAACTCTTGAATAAACTTCTCTGTTGCAGGTCCTTCCAAGCGTTGTTCCACTCTGGTGACCACTTGTTCCTATTCCGCACCTCGTCCTTCAATCTCCTCAAAACGTATGCAAGCTGCATCTTGCATTGGATGGAGTCACTGAGTCACTTCCATGACCTCACTCTGTATGGCATGGAATTGTTGTTGAACTATGCATTGTTCCTGGGATCGTTTCATCCTCTCAACCACTAATAGTGGATTCAACTGCACTTGCACAGTTGTTGCTTGTTGCTTGGCCTCCTGAAGCTGTGACTCCACTGTCCTTAGTTCGGGGTCCTTGGCAAGGCGCTCGTAAGTCTGCACACTTCGACTGCTGAGTTGTTTACATTCTAAGGCCAATTCCTTTATTCTATGGACTACTCTTCGGGCGGTTTCTTCTCTCTAGTCTCACACTTCCTGCGGAGTCCTTGGCACTTCTTGTAACTCCAGTTCTACTACCCTCTGTTGGAGTTGCTGAATGGATTCAACAAGATTCCCTACTTGTCTTTCCACTGGGTCTTCTTACATATGTTTTAATCCTGTCATAGATCGAAGTGATCTAGTGACTGCTTCTTTAACTCCAATCTTCTCTGTGAGTAGTTGTTCCTTCTCCTTCTGGATCTGTTCTGTATCCTCTACAAACTTGGCTTGGATATCGTCTTTTTCCTGTTGCGCAACCTGACGTTGCTTTATGGTTTCCTCTTTGGATTTCTTCAAGGCCTCTGTGGCTTGTTATTTTTCTTCCTGAACACGACGAAGGTGAGCTTTGGTCGCATATGCTATTCGGCGTAGCTGGGTAGCCTCATCTCCCAAATCTATTCCTTTTGATGATGGGAGCACAGTAGACACTATGCAGCTAGAGTAGAGGGCTTTTGTACCCCTTTCAAATATGCTGCAATTCTATCATACATGGTCTCTTGTTTGGTTTCACTACGCTGTAAGATATCTTATGAAGTATCTGAGATAGTGGAAATGATGAGATATATGTTATCCATCATTAGCATAGTTTGCATCTGTGGTTTACTAGCTTTAAATGTCTTCCGCGATGTAGGTTTCGTGGGGTAAACCTTTATTTTCTTGGAGGTATCAGCTTCATCAATAGGATCCCTACGTGGCGTTACTTTGCCTTATTTCTACTTGTCTTTTTCTCCTTTGTCCTCTTCTGTGTCTACTTCATCATCACCTCCCCCTCCAAGTGAGTCTGAAGAAATCTCTTCTGAGGCACTATTCGGATCCTGTACCTCTTCCTTTTTCTTCCTTCTACTACTGTTGGGTGCATCATACTCTTCGCAAGTAACCATAGGACTTCCAATGAGGTCAGGGTCAGACAGTTCTGCCTGGTCAACTGGTATAAGGAGCTATGCAGGCCACTCCTTATTTATTTCTTCCATGTCCTCCTCAGTGAGCTTATAGTAGGATTGGAGCTCTTCTTTATGTTCGTCTCTGCATGCAGTGATATAAATAAAATGTTTATCTGCGTGGAATTTCAAAAATGGTATGAACCTATGCAGGGTGTTCGACGTCATACGAGGGAAATACTCAATATCCCTATTAAACTACAAGTAGTAGGTTTGTAACACCGCGTTTGACTACCATTGTTTCACCATGTCGCTCGAGTACCAGAGCGTGGTGAACTTTGTAGCTAGGGGTTCGAATGGATCAATCTCAGGGAAGGTCGCTCCTTTTTGCATCTGTAAGGAAATCAAGGTGATGAGGATCAATATCCAACTAAAATGAAACTCATAGCCCTGATCCTAAGCTTCACGATAGTCTTGTTCTAACTAGTTGACGAGGTAAATCTCCCAGTTCATCTGTAGTCCTTCAATGCATTTTCCCGCGAGGTCAACAACGAACCCTGTGACTTGCGTGGGTCTATTCTTCCTTACTATATTACCAACGATAAAATCACAGGTTAGGTTCATTGCGCCATTATGAATGGAGGCTACCTTGTAGCCTTGCTTCCCCTTTTCCACATCACCATAAGTATATTTAATTTTTTGCGCCAGGTAACAATCTGCGGCCTTCCTTGGATAAACTTCTTGTGGGTCTGGTCCTTGCATGCTTAATTCGATGATCTGATGGATCAACACTAGATCTATGGTGATGCATCTGTCCAGCCACAGATAACCGCCATGGAAGAAAGACAACATGAGTTTAACGCATGCGTTAACCTCTTGATGCTTTCCAAAGTGTGGTATCTTCATCACGTTCAAGATAGTGGACCTCTTGATGTCCATAGTCCATGGCTGGGGGATGATCTTCAACTTCTTCCACTTGGTCTTTGTCAAATACTTATGTGGTGCGAGCATTCCATGGTTCTTGCGATCTCCCAAGTTGAAGTCACTGATATTCAATGTCATGATTTGTCCTAACTGTGGTCCTACTGCGTTTATCCCCTTTGGGAGGTATGAAATAATCAAGATTTAGTCGAAATCCCTCAGGACACTGTCACGGCTCATTACACCAGCTAGAGGCAAGATATAGTCAGGCAGGATAGATGGGATGAACTTCCCATTCACCAAGTCATCACGATGCTTAGTTCGTTTCTCTGTCGCAGCTCAAGATGGTCCAGATACATGAGCAATCGACGTGGATTCTTGCACTCCTCTCGTTGACGAGGCTTGGACTCATGTGGACATGACCCTCTCAACCATGAGGTCTATGAGGATCTCTTCGATGGATTTCTCTACCATGCTGAAGTCACCAGATATGGACGCTCAAGATAAGGTATCTCAATCCGGTGAACAAACAATCATGGTAACAGAACATGTGGCGAGCTCTCAATAGGCACTGCACGAAAGAAACTATTTCTCTGTGGACTTGGATGATCACAATTGGAAAAAGTGTTCTCGGTGCAATGCTCAACAGGATAAATAGACAATGTCATAATGGATTCTTCCAACGGGCATGAACGCCTCAATCAATACAATTCCATCCATTATGGCATGGTCCCAATGGTCCAATGGCGATATTTCTAGCCATAACTGTGGTTCGAGCCATTATGGAGCGTCGAGATAATGGTTGGTATGCCTCCAATGATCATATTGCTTCATCATGGAGAAGTGTCAATCCACGTTGTTCTAATATCCCACTGAAGTTCCAATTCGACAAACCTTCCTTCTACGAGGTCCTCTCTGGAACTTCCTGCGATTTCTCTAACTTTTCTTTCTTCTTGCTAAGCTTTCTAGCTTTCTTTCCTGTGATTTGATTCACTGGTTTCCTCTTTCCATTATTGTTATTATCTCCTCTTGGCATAGTAACTTCGCACTATGGAGGGTCTTTCATAGGGTTTGAGGGTAATACTTATTCTCTTTTTGGGGTAGGTGCTCTACTCTCTTGTACAAACAGGTGTTTCAAGTCTTTCTGTGTTCTTTCAACTTTGATGTCCATAGCTCTAGTCCTCAGTATCTTCCACTGGTCCTCTTGTTCTTTTAGTAAGTGCGTTATTCTCCTAGCCATGAAATCTCTTAGTTCTTTCCTTTTTTGTTCTAGATCCTCCTCTTCTTTTTTTCTTCGTATCTGATCTTTCTCAATCCAGGTTTTTCCTAGAAAAATAGCAAATGGGCATTGTTTTCAACAAACTTAACGATCTCAAATTGTTCTTCTATTGAATTTCCATGAGCACTCATAGATATCTGGGTAAGTCTTACACATAGGGTTATCATATTCCATTTAAACAATCCTATTCCTCCCAATCAAGGAACCATAGCAGGTTTTCCCAAGTTCTTTTTGTCATGATATTCACTTGTGTTTCCTTATCCAGAACACAATCTATGTCGAAGTCTCCTATTATTGTTTCTATGCACTACTTCTCATTTAAGATCTCTGATAAGTTGATATATGTGTGATCATTCAGGGTTTCTTTCATCTGTAGTAATACAGTCTCTAATTCTTTCTGGTTCTTGAGCATATTCTTAGTCTCTTGACCTTCCTCATGGTCTTCTTGTCTCATGTTCATGTTTTCAACTTTGGCAATCATTCTAGGGAAGTCCAAAACTTCATGTCCATTAGCCTTACAACAAAGGAAAATAGGACCTCAACCAGAGAATTCCTTAGCAAGATGTCTCGGTCTTCTGCAACTATAACAAAGAGTTAATCCTCTCTTTCTTTTAAATGACCCCCAACCTTTCCTGTACTGCGCACAGGGATCACAATAACTAACCTGCAAAAAACTATTTCTAGAATCCTGCACCCACTTGTTAGTCCAAAAATTCTGTCTATGCATAGGAATAACATATCTTTCATTATTTTTATTAGATCTGCTCATATCCAATATTCTTTCTTCTAGATGTGCTCTAGTTATCCGACTAGGACAAAATCAGTTAGACATACCTAGATCCATTCTTTCGAAATAAAATTTTTCACTTATCTTACCTTTCTCAAAGCACAAAGCTTTAAGATCTTACCTCTTTTCTTTAGATTTGATTCCTTTCTTAGCACAGAGCTTCACAGCCAAGTAGAATACTGTGCACTAAAGAAAAATAGCTACGCATAGAGATTTATTTTCTTCATTTCCCAACAATCACAGTTTCATGTCCCGACAACAGAAGCATTTGTTGGCACAGGGGCAGACCCGAGGTTCAACGCACCAACAAAACCTTAACTATCGGCCCTTTCGGCAACACCTGCGAAGTAGATGAAGTCTCACCCGAGGTAGAGGAAGGGGGGGTTATATGACTTAAGTGTATGCAACCTATATGGGACACAGATATGTGATGACAACACTTAACAAAGCACTTAGCAGTTAACCTTCATTAATATTCACTTCGTAGGGGAAAAACCATAATTACATAACAACACAATATTCACAAGATCTAATACATCCAAGAACTTAGCATATAGAAATAGATCAGATCTAGCATTCATTCCCATTACTAAGCACTAATCTACTATTATATTAGGTTCATCTAACATATATTACTGTACTAAGCGTAAATCACATCAATAACATAACAACTATAATGCAAAAAGCAACCACAACACAAGATATACGTGGTTCACCCCAGTGTGGGGCTACATCCACCAATTCTTCTCTTCTTTATTGTCTTCTGTCAATCTTCTATAAGAATAGAGCCACAAGAACCCACTCCGCATAGGACAAGATATCTGCATGCACCTCGCCAGATCCTCCTTCCCCGAGTCAGGTTACAACACAAAGCCTCTTTACAGTCATTTGCACTTATCTCTGCAAGTTCTCATGCACATAGTATGCACAAAGCTAACTCAATCACATAGATCCAACTACTTACATCACTTCCACTTAGCACAATATATCACTTAGCACCACTTCTCTCTTAGATCTAGTGTGTTTCTTACATCGCCTAGCTTTCTATTTATACATTACAAAAAGGGGCCAAGGCATGGGTAAACCCATGGGCCGATATTCCATACCTTTTACATAAACCCTAAACCCAAAAATTCCCTAAGAAGGGGTCGAGATCCCATGATCTCCACTTCTCCTTGTGCTCCGCCTTCGACCAACCTGTCAAAGTCCCAAAACTGGTCAAATGTGACCAAGGTTCTCCAAAACTTGGTCAAGGGCCAACAAGTCACATAATTGATTTCATGCTCATTCAATTTCCTGGACGCGTAGCAAATTACACGTCCCTCTTGAATAAGGAATCCTCTGATTCCTTCCTTGCAGGCATTTGTACACACAAGGAATTCATTATCAGGGTCTACAATCTTTAGCATAGGTGCATGGGTCAGACTGTATTTCAATTCCTAAAGTATTTCTTCACATTCTGATGTCCAAGTGAATTTAACCCCCTTTTCCCGAAGGGTAGTGATTGGACAACCAATATTTAAAAACCGTTTTATGAACCTTCTATAGTATCTACTAAGCCCATGAAGGATCTAATATAAGATACATCCTTTGGGGTAGGCCATTCCATAATAGATTTGATCTTGTCGGGGTCTACTAACACCCCTTCTTTAGAAATAACATGGCCTAAGTAATGGACTTACTTCTGGAAAAAGTCGCACTTGCCAAACTTAGCGTAGAGATGATGCTCTCTTAGTACTTGAAGTACGAGTCTAATATCTTCTTCATGCTCCTCTCTGTTCTTGGAGTAGATTAGGATATCATCAATGAAAACCAATACAAATTTGTCCAGAAATTTGCTTAGTACATTATTCATCAAGAACATAAAAGTGGCGGGGGAATTGGTTAACCCAAATGGCACCACCACAAATTCATAGTGACCATACCTCATCCTGAAGGCTATTTTGTGGATTTCTCCATCCTTAATTTGGACTTGATGGTATCCAGACCTTAAGTCAATCTTCGAGAAAATGGAAGCACCTCCCAATTGGTCGAACAAGTCATCAATTCTTGGTAAGGGGTACTTGTTCTTTATGAATGTCTTATTGAGTTTCCTATAATCTATGCACAGTCGAAGTGTGCCATCTTTCTTTTTCACAAACAAGATGGGTGCTCCCCACAGAGATAAACTGCGTTGGATTTAGCCTTTGTCCATCATCTCCTTTAGTTATAGCTTGAGCTGAACTAGCTTTGGCGTACTCATCCTATAGGGCGTTCTAGATGTTGGAACTGATCCTAGTGCAAGTTCTATATAGAAGTCAATGTCCCTTCTCGGAGGTAAACCTGGTACCTCTTCTGGGAACACGTATTTGTATTCTCTTAATATGGGGTGGTCCTCTAAGTTTGTCTTGTCATCCTCAGCATATTCCAACACCTGTATTGCATATAAAGGACACCCCTTTATCCAATACTTTTTCATTTGAAGGGTTGATATTTGTCTCACTGAGACAGGCTTATGAATCCCTTGGAGGGTTATCTTTCTCCCTTCTTCATTTACACATTCTAAAACTTTATGGTAACATTCAAACTTAGTTTTATAAGCAACCAACCAATCCATACCAATCAACAAGTCATAAGATCCTATGGGCAGTATGTTAAGGGTCACTTGGGTGGGAAACCCATCCATGATGAATTGGCAAGATGGTAAGACCTCTGTTACTTTTCTCTTGGTTCTAGTGGCTAGTTGTACAAACCATGGCTTAACATGCCTAATTGGTTGTAGTTTACACTTATCAATAGTCTGGGGGCCCACATAACTCAAGTTAGAACCAGGGTCAATTAAAATAGAAACTAGATGGTTGGAAATCATACCTTCCATTTCCACCACTGAAGCTTGGTGGTAAGCTTGTTTATTATCCAAAGCTACATAAATACGTGGCATACTCCTAGCCACATCATTTCCTGTGGTAGATTCCTGGATGTTGTAGACTCTCCTACTATTTTGCTGCCTGTGTGGGCAATCCCTTAGCAGACGTTCTTCTCTGCAACCCCAACATTTCAAGGGTTCTCTCTTTGGGTTATCGGTCTTTCCTGGGGCTGATCCAAAAGGTTTAGTTCCACTCCGAGAGGGGAAAGTATATTGATACACACTTCGGGTAGGAAGGCTCATCCTTGAATCCTTCCTATAGTTCTTAAATATTGAGGATTTAAACCTCTTCTTCTTGAATCCTGAACTACTCTTATTCTTCCAGTTGTCGTGACATTGTGTTTGATTCCCGAACTATTCATAACAATACCTTGCCTTTTGGATAGCATCTTATAAGGTCTTTGGCTCCTCAAAATCAATCTTGTTCTGGTAGGTTTGAGCTAACCCACTAATAAATCGTTGGACTTTTTCCTTTTCATCTTTTAGGTAGGGGACATACCTCAACAGCTCTAGGAATTTATTGATATACTCCTCTATGCTGAGTTGTCCCAACTTGAGTTCATAGAACTTCTTAGTCTT
>SNQJ01S0179349.1:0-13148 GCA_010110895.2 Picea sitchensis | reverse complement strand
TAGTGTAGATATCGTTCAAGTGATATATTGAACATACCATCTCTGATGGAAATTTACAATCAAACATCCCACTGTTCAAATATTTAGAACTTAAACCATACTCTGTTTCAAAACTACAACCAAAAACTGGTGTTTGCTTCATAAAACTGTTCACTTTCCTTAGAAACTGTATTACACAATTACCAATTTAATATGCCCAGAATTTTGAAAAATATTCATAATAACAATACTTCAAAATTCTTGGGGTGGACAGACCACAACCATAATATCAACCTCAACAAAATTCTTAAGACCCACAGGGTCCCGTGAAGAACCCCAAAACAAATCCCTGTATGTAACTATAATCCAATCGAAGCACAATTTACCAAACCAAATCATCATATTTGTAACATCCCTAACCACCCAATAGGCCGGGAAATGCCACAGTGGAAACAACTTTCTTCTCTGATACCATTTTGTGACTGTTCCCGGCCTTAAACCAATAGGATAGATCATGCCACTGAATAACTTTGTGGAAATAATTACATATAATACTTAACAAGAATAAATAGAGATAACAACTAATATTCATATATATTCCTATACCTATCTATATAATGAAATTTAAACAATTATAACATTCTGTCCATGCACCTATTCATGCAAAAACAACATTAAACATACATGTAATATATACAGACAATTCTAATAAAATTATAGCTTGATTTCAAGATACACATCTTACAGTGAACAAATATTTGGTACTTATATTTTAATGGATGACCACCAACTATGTGCAGACCTCCCACGAACCTCCCATCCTTAGACCATGTTGCACATCACACTCA
Organism: Picea sitchensis; assembly: GCA_010110895.2. NCBI lineage: Eukaryota > Viridiplantae > Streptophyta > Pinopsida > Pinales > Pinaceae > Picea > Picea sitchensis. The sequence goes on along the minus strand of SNQJ01S0179349.1, from coordinate 12,321 downwards.
ACAGTGGGTCACCCACGAGCTGGGACTAAACTCCACCGGGCAAGGGAATTCCTAGGCTTGGCAAAGACAATAGGAAATCACATAGATCAACAGGAAGGATTTTCTCCTAGGACCCACTTATGCCCACATCCCACAGACCCTCATTCCCCACATGCCTCTTCCACCCCATCAGTGTACACCTTCACTATCACAAGTCCATCGAATGTCCACCCCCTTCCAGGGATTCAACAACAGGCTAGACCATATGTATGAGAGTATTGTAGCTGCTACAGGACTCCCTCCAAGAGAACTCACTTCCCCATCACACTCTCTCACCTAGAGAGAGTTGCTCACAGGCCTGACAACCTGCCTCTTCTATTCATCTCCTAAGTCCAGTGGGTAATCTTCGCAAAAAAAAATTAGGTAAGGGCTCTGGTAATGATAGCAAGCCACACCAGTCCAGGGAAAACGTGGGTAACAAAAGAAAAGGATAAGGCACAATATAGCTTAGATACTACGCAGTCGTGTTGTGCTTCACAGGAAAAACGATTAGCTTCATAACACAAGTGTGCGGGTTTAGAAGTGCAGAGATCGACAATGGAGACAATGGTTGGTTGTGTCAGGGCTCTCACTGTCTCAGTGCATGCATACGTGGGTAGTATGGATGAATTGTAGAGTGGTGACCATCACGAGAATTATGAGGGTGGTGAGAATGGTGAGAGGAACCCCCAACGAGCTGACTTTCCCACATAAAAACTACATGCGCCCAGGTTGACACATGTCTTCTTGAGGCTGCATGATCTCCACTTAACATTGGTTCTCTTTCCCCGTGAACTTAGGACAATGTGGTTATGTCAAAACCGAGCTTGTAGGAAACAATAATATAATATTATTCCTTTAGAGGTAAGCCCTCTAGGTTTACACAACAACAACATGATTTCCAAAATCTTAAAAACGATGTGGGTACTTTGCCCGCATAACATCTTCATGCTCCCATGTTGCGTCCTCAAGACCATACCAGGTCCATTGAACCTTTACAAGATTTATGTCTCGATTATAGATTTGCTTTCTCTTCCAGTCTAGTATGCACACATGCTACACTTGAAAAGCACCTTCTTATTCCACCTGAATCACATTCCAATCAATCACATGATTAGCATCATGTATATACTTCTTGAGCAATGATACATGAAATACATTATGAATAGTCATGGATGCAGGCAATGCAAGCATATAAGCTATTGTTCCAATCCTTTATATAATTTCAAATGGTCCACAATATTTGGCTGCCAAATTGGAGCAACTTCCCAGCTTCAAGAAACTTCTATTGGATTTCACCTTTAGGAAAACATGATCACCCACTTTAAACTACTTGTGGGTTCTGCCTTTGTCTGCATAACTTTTCTACATGTCTTGGGTGGACTTCAAATTCAAATTAATCCTTAATTATTGTTCTTCCATTTCCCTAAGAAACTCTGGCCCAACCACGACCCTATCAATTGGTTTGTCCTAGCTTACTGGGGTGTTTCACTTTCTGCCATAAAGTGCTTCAAACAAGCTCATCTTCATTGATCCTTGATACCCATTGTTGTAGGAAAACTCTACCAAGTATAGGTAGTGTTCCCATTTACATGGTTTCTCCATCACATACATTCTTAACATATCTTTTATCACTTGATTTACTCTTTCTGTTTGTCCATCAGACTCAAGATGATAAGCTATATCAAGGTTCAGGTTTGTTCTGAACCCCTTGAATAATCCTCTCCAAAACTTAGAGGTAAAATTTGGGTCTTTGTCAGACATAATTGTCTTGGGAATGCCATGCAAGCATGCTACTTCCCTCATATAAATATCAACAACATCATTTTCCTTGTGAGTAGTCTTTAATGGAATAAAATGGGCATCTTTAGTAAGCTTATCCACTACTACCATGATTGCATCATGTTGGTTGTTTGTTCTGGGAAATCTTGTGATGAAATACATTGTCACCACTTCCCACTTCCACTCAGGGATGGTTAATGGATGTAACAACCCAGATGGGTGTCTATGCTCATCTTTGAACCTTTGACACTCCATACATCTGGTAATGTACTTTGTAATTTATTTCTTCATACCTGGCCAATGGTAATGGTTATTGACTGTTGAAACTATTTTCTGATATCCAGGATGTCTTGCATAAGGTACATTATGCATTTCTTTTAAAATAGCACTCCTCAATTAAGGAGAATTGGGTATATAAACTCTATTTTTGTACAATAGAATTCCATCAATTCCCAATTCATAATCTTCATCTTTCTGCTGCGTTTTATCTTGCTTCAATTTAGTTACCAATTCCATGTACTTCAAATCAACTTTTGTAGCTTCAGAAATTATTCCTTTAAGATCCGTATGATACATGCTAATGGTTGTAGCATGCAGTTCATTGATGCAGGAGCATCTCAAGCGGGCCAGCGCGGAGGCAAAAGACAACTGGACAAGCGCCCAACGCAAATTTTGAAATTGTCTTGAAGTTAATGCGCCAATCTTAAATGAGATAATTAAGAAGCAACGCACTTGTAAAATATAAATGGACCTTGAGTGATCCACTCTCGTCCTTAGTAGGTAGAAGACATTTATAGTAGTTAATGAAAGTAGATAGAATTGAATGTTAGATTAGACAGTTTTAGAGTGCAAGAGGGAAACAGGATATAGACACCCTCATTGTGTATTGTAACATTAGCGTGAAGAGAATAAGAGAATAGATGAGATTATGCCAGATTGAGAGAATAGAAGAGAAGCAGAGAACTGTAGTGAGAATTCCATGTACAAAAGTTCTGGATTAATACAAAGAAGGTTTTGATTTAGAATCATGGTGTTCAAATATTCTCTATGTATGCATCTTTGAATGTTTTACTCTTTCTGTCATGCAATTKTTTTTATGCTATGTATGAATGATTTCTTGTTGAATGTCTGAAATCTRAGAGAGAGAGAGAGAGAGAGTAAGGGAAATGTGTTTCAATTGTTTCTCTATTTGAGCAAAAGTTCCTGCAAGGAGTGCAGTTGAATTGTCCGCAAGGAGTGTGTTGACAAAGGGTTCAGAGGTTTTTCTCTGAAAGCTCAGGATAGATAGCTTTTGTTATCATTTCCATAGAAGTGCAGTCAGGCACAGGAGCCGCGCAAGGAGTGTGCAAGCCAAGTGAAGTCTCAAAGTTGTAGACTTGAGCGAAGTATTGAGAGACTGCTACTACAGGTTTGCGTAGAGTCGAAGGATTTCAACACTTGAAAGTGTTGAAAGTCTGCCGCAAGGAGTGTGTGCAAGGGTTTTCTGAAAAACTTGAAGTCGTGAGAAATTTCAGAAGGAATTGAACCTTCGAAGAATTCGAAGGAAGGCAAGAGACCAAGCACCTTGAAAATTTGAAGGAAGGTGTAGCGACGTTGGACCGCAGGAGGACGAGTTCTCAAGGAAAGAGACGGACGATTGGAATTCTCTATGGAGAATCCGCGAAGTCCCGTGAGCCATCAGATCTCACGAAGGAGAAGGGGAGTTACCGCGAGTATTCCTAAAGGTTCTAAGCTCAGGAGGAGTAGAGCCGTAGATCCAAGCCCCAGGAGCCATTGGATTTACCCGTGAACTTCTATTTTGGGTTTCGTGAGTGGAAGTACAGTAATCTTTGCAACGAGAATCGTGATTTCCCGAAGGGACAAAAGGATTTGGTGGGCCACAGAATTGGCAGGCGGACAGGTGGCGCATTTTCAGCACGGAGTCAAACTTCGTTGACCATTTCGGAGTTTCGTGGAGTGCAGTTCTAAATTCCTTGCATTAGGATTCACGATATCACGAAGTTCGAAGTCCTGATGGAGTGAAAGGCCGTTGAAAAGTCAACCTTGCGAGCGCATCAGAATCTCAGTAAATTAGGTTTCGGGAATCGCGGGAAGAAGTTGCTTGACATCGCGATCGCCGAAATCGTGAAAAGGAGAAATCCAAAAGAGAAAGAGGAAAGGTCAAGCGTTGACTGCTTTAGGTTTTCAGAGATTAAGAGACAAGGCGCTTGACCACAGGATTTGCGAAGGTGCGAAGTCCGATCTCCCGAAGTACAAGGGGGAATCCTCGAAGTTGGTTGTGGGTGTAAATTTCCCAAAAGGGAAATAGAAGAGTCATTGCCGAAATCTCTTTGTGCTAGAGAAAGGGAAAACATCCTGTTGACATGAACCTTCCAACTTGCGGGTTGAGGAGGGTTGTGTGTGTCATCATTCATGCACTCTCCTTCTTAGGGCATCAACCACCTTGTTCTCCTTTCCTTTGATGTGCTTAATATCAAATTCATATTCACAAAGGAATTCCAACCATCTACTCTACCTAGAATTCAAAGTAGGCTAATCAAACAAGTACTTTAGATCATTATGGTCTGTCCTCAACTCAAACCTCTTTCCCATGAGGTAGTGCCTCCACTTGTTCAAAGCGTGCACTATGGMTTCTAACTCTAAATCGTGAGTGGATAGTGATGGGGTGAGCTATTCTCGAAAACCCTGCAATGAACCTTCTGTAGTAGCTAGCTAGACCCATGAAGGATTTGACTTCTATCACATTTCTAGGTGTTTTCCACCCTTTAATCTCCTCAATCTTTTCAAGGTCCACTACTATCCCTTCTTCAGATATGATATGCCCCAAATAGTGAATTCTGTTTTTATAAAGTGAGCACTTGCTCAATTTGTCATATAGTTGATTCTCTCTTAGAACGTGCAACACCATCCTTAAATTATGCTCATGATCTTCCTCCATCTTGTGATATAAAAGGATGTCATCCAAAAATACAATGGAAAACTTGTCTAAATATTCCTGGAAAACACCATTCATTAAGCTCATGAAAACAATTGGTGCATTTGATAACCCAAATGGCACCACTATGAACTCATAATGACCATAACTTGTGTAGAAGGTGGTCTTTATGATGTCTTCCTCTTTAATCCTTACTTGATGGTATCCCGAACTAAGATCTATCTTTGAAAATATCCTAGCATCCTTCAACTGATCGAAGAGATCATCAATCCTTGGTTGAGGATACTTGTTCTTTATAGTCACTTTGTTCCACTGTCAGAAATCAATGCACAATCTCAACATCCCATATTTATTCTTCACGAAAAATACTGAGGCACCCCAAGGTGACACACTTCGATGTATATACCCCTTATTTAAAATCTCTTCAAGCTGCATTTGCAACTCCTTCAACTTTGTTGTACTCATTCTGTAAGGAGTCTTTGATACTGGAGATGCTTCAGGCATTAAATTTATGGAGAAATCAATATCTCTCTTTGGAGGTAGTCCTGGTACCTCATTGAACACATCTTCAAAATCTTCTAGGACTGCATGATCCTCCATATTTGGCACCTTATCCTTATATGCTTCCTCTATAGGGGTTGCAAATATTTGACATCCCTTCCTGTAACACTTCTTTAGCCGCATTGCTGAAATTTCTCGGATAGTAATGTTGAAATATTGTAAATACAAAGAGTATTCTATTTGTTTATTGAGTCATTATTCATTAGATCAATCCCCTTTTGTGGATTGATCATGTCAGGCATTGTAATTGACCAAATCTCCTTTTGCGGATTGGTCAAACCCTAATTTTATTATGCAAATTAAGAAGTCACCCCCCATGCCTAATTAAAGTGGTTATAACCACTAAGAAGATAAGTCATCCTTGCCCAGTGAAGAGATATCTTTCCAGCACCTTCCAGCTAGTATAAATAAAGGAATCGAGGGCCGCATTATCTCACTCACTCAATTCACTCATCTAGTGCACAAGTTTGAAGGAAGTTGCAGTTTCCAGTTGCTGAAAGAAAGAAGAGAGAGGCACATTGCTCAGTGTTGGATATTCTCTAGTGTTTTGGTTTATTGTCTTGGGATTGTATTGGCTATCTATATTAAGGAAGTTTTGTTGGGTTTTCTCCCCCATGAGGGTTTCCCAGAATAAATGTTGTCTATCTTGTAATTGTGTTTCTCTCAATGATCCTACATGCTATTGTTATTTAGTAAATTGAAAAGAAACCTAATAATAGATCAAAACTTAACATGGTATCAGAGTTAAGCTGAAGAGATAATCATTCATTGGATAAAGAAAAATGTCACTGTTGCCATACAAGAAAATTAAGGCTTTTTATTGAAGAGGAATTTCAGCCTAAAAAACATCTAGAAAAGTGTGCCCTAGCCTAGGGAACTCTTTGGCACCTTCAACACACTTTTTCATTGGATAGAACTCTCGAAAAGTGAAACCCTAGTTTTCTCTAGTACTAGAAAACCAGAAAACTAGAAGTACCAGGAAACTAAGAAACCAGAACCAGTAGCAGAAGTACCAGTCCAAAATTTTGTTGGTCAAGTTTGAAGGGGTAAAATTTGGATTTTTAGAAATATGACCACACCAACTTACTCACCTTAGCTCAACGCATCTAGCCCCTTGATCAGAATTTCAAAATTTGAAGTTTGAAAAATTAGGGTTTCCTCATAAAACCCTAAGTTGCAGTTGCAGTTTCAAAATCAATTGTAGTATCAATTGCAGTTGCAATATCAGTTGAAGTATCAGCTACAGTACCAGTTGCAGTCACCCTTGAAGTTTTTAAGAGTTGGTAATTATTACTATTGCTACCAGATTGTGCCACTACCTACAAATACTATCAAAGGTATGTATTCACATATGTTTAAATTGCTAAGATTTAAAGGGTATTCACAGGAGAAGGGATATCTTACCATAGATCTAGAAGGATCTCAAGATCCAACACATTTAGAGGAATAATGAAACCCAGGTTTGATTATTCTGATATGCATCCATTTGATATGACATTATTTTGATCTAGGTTGCAAGTTGAAGCTAGGACCATCATACTAACCTTTGGTAAAAATTAAAGTCAAGGTATTAGATGGATTAAAGTTGAGATCATAGAGTTTATTCTCTAACCCAACCGTCTATCAAGATAACATATTTTCTTAGTGAAGAAGACAGGTTGAAGAAAGCACTTGTCATCTTGAGTGAAGGAGACTTGGAAGAAAAACAACACACTCATTCATGAGGACAAGACTCTAGGTTCTAGGTTTGATTAATTAAGTTGATAAGATTCAATGTTGCACATGACAAAGTTGATAACTACGCCATTACAATTAAACATTGTAGTTGAGGTAGCAATCTTTGAAAAGTATAACACTTGGTAGCATGTGAGCATATCGAGATAAATTCTTAATGTAATCATTTACCAAATACAACTAACATATCCTCTAGGAGATACTTCTTGTGTTGATTCCAGGTTACGTTGGATGAATGTTTGATCACAACACTAGAAGAGTGTTGATCTCATTTCATATTGTATTTCTTACTTTTGATCCTTTTTTCAGACAAGTCACAACTGAAATCTCTAAAGGAGCCACTATGATGATTGTTCGTGCTATTGTTTTATTTACTATTATCAAAAGAGTATTATTCTTTCTTTTTGTTTTGTTGACCTTGTTTTAGGTCACAGGTGATAACCCTGAGGAAGCTATAGTGAAGGTTTTACGAAGGAAACATATTAGATTAGACATGAAGAAGACTAGGTAGTATGTACATAACCATATACATTCATGTACCAAAGAAGATGAAGAAGACACTATCTTTTGGAATCTAGAGTATCTCATATGGAGATTGATTGTAAGGAGAAGAAGGCTCCAAAGATGACCTAACATTAGAACAAGAACTCAAAGTAGACTTGTTCAAAGGATAATGAAGCCACCTTAACAGGAAGCATAACTCATTTTAAATCTGACTCAACTCTTCATATTTAGACTTGGTATTCAACACCGAGTATACCCTATAAGAGATGATGAAGTCCTTGTAGACTCAAAAGAAATAAAGAGTAAGCGTGATCTCAGAAAGGATCATATGAAGAGACAACTTCCAAGACTGAGAGACAAATTCCATGAGAAGACTAGATCGTAGCTTCAAAAAATTCTAGGAGATATGAAATCTCCTAGGAAGACTCCCTTGTTTTAGTGACAGAGAAGGAAGCCAGTCAGAAAGACTAGGATATGGACTCTTCCATGAAGACTAGAAGAGAAGTCAGTATTGACTTCCAATATTGATTTAAACAGATCAAGCATATTGCAAATGTACAAAGCCTAATGTGTGTCCAGAGGATTCTCCCAGCAAGAGGGAGAAGACTATGACAATACACTTACTCCAGTAATTGGAGAAATTGTTCTAGTATTTATGAAGACAACCATAACATCCATGATTCATATATAGTATGAGATGCAAGGGGAGAAATCCCCATATTTAAAATTGAGTGGCAGTTTGTGCATTACATTAGTTGGTTCATGGATACATGAATACAATAAAATATAGAGTTACCTCCATGAAAGAAGAAGAGCTACCTTCAATATCAGTTATTGATCCACTCTCAGTTTCAAATGAAATTGTTGCCATGATGAAGTAGAGGAGTTACTCTCAGATTTCAGCAGTCACAGTGAGAATGGAGCATCCATTTTCAACTTCAGAGCAACTACAGGTGCATAATCCCTCTTCCAGAAAAATAGTTGCAGAAAGAGGAGAGGACATACTCTCTGGAAGTGAGACAGATAGTGCTTTGCATAGAGCACATAGAGCTAGCATATGATTGTGCAGATTGAGTTGCAGGTGAGAAATTGTACTAGATTGGTACAATGTAATGTGAAAATTTGGTTTGAAGTTGAATATAGAAAGACTCAGGTCTTCCGGTTGAAGAAGGATCTGTATAGGTTGAAGCAAGCTCCTAGAGCTTGATATGGCATAATTGACAGTTTCCTGAAGAGATTGGGCCTTACCAAGAGTAAAGATGATTCTAACCTTTATATCAAGGTTATGAATGATGAGCCAACGATTTTACAATTATATGTAGATGATGTATTCTTGACATGATGAAGAAAATCTCATCACAGATTGCAGAAGAAGCTCACTACATAGTTTGATGACATACCTAATGCTTTATCTCTTAGTTCTTGAAGTTTGGCAGAGCCCATAGAAGATCTTACTTAACCAAGGGAAGTATACAATTGAAATACTGAAGAGATTTGATATGTTGGAGTGCACATGAATACACCCATGGAAACAAAGTTGAAGATCCTAGTTGACACTTCATTAGCACTGATTGATGCTATGTTGTATAGATAGATCATTGGATCGTTGATGTATCTGATGAACACTAGGCCGCATATATGTTTTTCTATGAACACCTTGAGTCAATTTCTGGTATAGCCCAGACGTGTTTAGTTGGTTGATGCAAAACATGTGATGAGGTACCTTAAGGGTACATTAGATTATGATCTTAGTTATAATGGAGATTATGACTTCACACTGAGTGGTTATACTGATTCAGATTGAGATGGAAGTGTCTCTGACAGAAAGAGAACTTCAGGATGTTGTTTCAGTCTGGGGTCAACCATGATCTCATGGCAAAGTAGGAAGCAATCAAGCATTTCTCTCAGCATAGAAGAAGATGAGCACATTGTTGCATGTTTCGCTAGTTATGAAGCCATATGGCTTCGGATGTTGTTGACAGATCTATTTTATCTGGAGATGGAAGCCACTATGATCCTATGTGATAACCAGATTTGTATGAAAATGATGTGTTCCATGATGAGTTAAAGAACATAGAGATCTGGTATCACCTCATTCATGATATGATGTAGAGAGGAGCTATAAAGCTCCAATATGTTGGCATAGATGAACATGTTGCAGATGTGTTGACCAATCCTTTTTCTCATGTAAAGTATGAAAACTTTCAAGACAATCTTGGTATAGTCCGAAAGGAACTTCCTCGAAAGGGGGAGTATTCCTGATGATACTATGGTATCCTGATCAATAGCGGGTAACTCAGTTAGGATTTTATATCCTAGGGGATTGATCATCCTTGGACATCTCCCGAAGGTCTGTAAGGACGGCCCGTCAGAGTACTTTTCCATGTATATGCTATCTTTGGTCAGTAGTTGTAGCTCCATTACAATTTTATATCCTTGGGAGCCTTTTGATTCCTGGAAAGATCCTTTGGATCTATCAAAGTACCACAAGATGTTATGATCCCAGCTTAGTGCTGAAGATTTCCATCTTCGTGCTGATTTTATTGATGCCAACCTTGTGCTGAATATTTCCAGTTTCATGCTGATGTTGTTGATTCCAGCCTTGTGCTGAAGATTTCTAGCTTCGTGTTGATGTTGTTGATTCCATCCTCATGAGGAATATTTACAACTTCATGATGATGTTGTTGATGACATCCTTGTGCTGAATATTTCCAACTTCGTGTTGATGTTGTTGTGATGCCAGCCTCGTGCTGAAGATTTCCATCTTCATGCTGATGTTGTTGAGATGCCATCTTCGTGCTGAAGATTTCCAACCTAGTGTTGATGTTGATGATGCTCCAGCCTTCATGTTGTGATACTGTTGTTGTTGATGTTGTATCAACCTTTTGTTGTTATCGATGATGATGATGCCACTTCAGCTTCTTGTTGAAGATGATGATGATGATGATGTCACTTTAGGTTCTTGCTGAAGATGATGATGATGATGCCACTTTAGCTTCTTGCCGAAGATGATGATGATGATGCCACTTCAACTTCTTGTTGAATATGATGATGGTGATGATGTTATTTCATCTTTCACATTGAAAATGATGATGTTACTTTAGCCTCATACTAAAGATGTTGATGCTATTACTTTAGCCTCATGCTAAAGAAGATGATGATGTTACTTTAGCCTCATGCCAAAGATGATGATGATGTTACTTTAGCCTCATGTTGATGAGGATGATGATGCTACTCCAGGTCCATGCTGTGAACGATGATGATGATAAAAAATTCCTGTGATTTATAGATATGCCAGTCAGTGTTCCAGATGTTGATGATGTTGCTTCCCTCTCTCTCTCTTGATGATGCTGTACAATACCCTTCTTGTTAAGGGGGAGTGTTGAAATATTGTAACTACAAAGAGTATTCTATTTATTTACTGAGTCATTATTCATTAGATCAATCCCCTTTAGTGGATTGATCATGTTGAGCATTGTAATTGACCAAATCCCCTTTTGTGGATTGGTCAAACCCTAATTGTATTATGCAAATTAAGAAGTTGACCCTTAGGCCTAATTAAAGTGGTTTTAACCACTAAGAAGACAGGTTAGCCCTGCCCAATGAAGAGACACCTTTCCAACACCCGCCGGCTAGTATAAATAAAGGAAGCCAATGCCTCATTATCTCACTCACTCAGTTCACTCATCTAGTGCACAAGTTTGAAGGAAGCTATAGTTGCGAGTTGCTGGAAGAAGGAAGAGAGAGGCACATTGCTCAGTGTTGGAAATTATATAGTGCTTTGGTTTATTTTCTTGGCATTGTATTGGATATCTATATTAATGGATTTTTGTTGGGATTTCTCCCCCATGAGGGTTTCCCAGAATAAATGTTGTTTATCTTGTAATTGTGTTTCTCTCAGTGATATTATATGCTATTGTTATCTAGTAAATTGAAAAGAAACCTAATAATAGCTCAAAACTTAACAACTAACTTCCCTGGGAATTCCTTGGACTGCTCTCTGATTTCCTTCTCGTCCAAGAAATTGAATGCCTTGTTATGGAAGTCTAATATGGCATGGTGTTGGTCCAACCAATCCATATCAATTAGGAAATCATATGATCCCAAGGGAAAGATGTTCAAATATTCCTTGGTACTCAGTCCATTCATGCCCATTGGACATTATTTAACCAACTCAATAACTTTCCTCTTGGCTCCTATAGCCAACTGCACTAGCCAAGATTTCCCATGCTTTCTTCTTGGTAATTGAAATATTTCCACTATATTAGGATCTATATAGCTATGACTAGCTCCTGAGTCTATTAAAATAGTATAGGCATGGTTATTGATCATACGTTAAACTTCAATCATGTGTGATTGAAACTCAGCTTGCTCGTTGTCCAGGGCTACATAGATCCTTGGTACTCTTATGCCCATGTCCTCTACCATTTATTCTTGTTGAAGATTGTGAACAACTCTCACTTTGTCACTTCTGTGAGGAAAATATGTATACGTATGATCTACTTTACAACCCCAAAATTCCATAGGTGTCTTCCTTGGTCTTTTCCCACCTACTTCAGCCATCCTGGGCTCTCTCAAAACTGGTTGTCCTTGAGGACTATTTTCAAAAAATGGTGGCTTCTTCCCCTTCTGCCTCTGCTCCCTTTTAAACTTCTTCTTGTCTTCCAAAGCCTTTTGGAAAATAGGTTTCCCTTTTTTCTTATCAAATAAGAATTTTCCTCTCCTTATGGTTTCTTCCATAGTTTTAGGATCATCATACTAGATCTGGTCATTGATGAAAGATGGCA
>SNQJ01S0179348.1:0-19546 GCA_010110895.2 Picea sitchensis | reverse complement strand
ATGCACCTGTTTTGGTTGATAGTGTTTCTATGGTTAAAAGTCAGCATGGTTTGGGTATAATCTCTTTCAGAGGTTCAATGTTTATATTCAGCTTATTACTCATCAGCAGTATGTGGTTGGTTCCGACAATGTTGAATGAATATGTGATTAAGAATGTGATTAATGTACTTAAAAATGTTAGTGCAGTGTTGATTGTTGTATTGCTGAGTCAGATGTACAGGTTCCAGGAAGAATGGATAGGTGATACAGGACAAGTGAGACAAACACGTCCTCACTTATTTTCTGAATGATTTCATACTTTTTGTGGCCAAAAAGCTTTCCAGTGGGAAGGTTTGATCCAGGTGGATCATCTTAAAATTCGATAGATTTAAAGTATTCAAAATGAAAAGTAAATCTTACAAAGTGGAAGATTTCATCAGCAGCTTTCCGGTGACGTTCGTTTTGGGAAAAACGACCTCCAGATGACAAAGATATCAACAGTTGAACTTTCGTCAAAGATGGTGAAAAATGGTTAGAAATGGTTAAAAAAAGTAATTTGGGGCTATGGGAATTGAACCCAAGACCTTAGGATAAGGCCACCATTACCCCATGGTTGGGAAAAAAGAGGGTGGTCAAGGGCTTAGCCCTCAAACTTGCCAACACCGAGACCCCCTTGGTATTTAAATGTTATTAAACCATATGCCATAATCATATATCAAACCATATGTTATAACCAAAATCCAACCATATAAATACGCTAAAGTTCAAACCATATTCCATATATATATCAAAATTGCATATGCGGTGGGAGGAGAATCCCGTGGGTTTGACCCCGGGACTTCTGCCCCCCTAACCACCACAACTACCAACGCGCCTACCAACGCGCCACCGCCATGAGACATGGAAAGAAGTGGCGCGATAACCTTATAAAGTGTCGAAATTGATGGGATTTGGGTGGGCGGGTGGCCTATGGCCCACGCCCCTTTTTGGTTTGCTTTTCCATTATTTAAATGAGGCATGGGAACAGATCCCAAAGTGACAGTTTTGATACAGGCATAGACTGGCACGCAACCCAAGGTGGTTTTGCATGTAGCCCGAGGTGGATTTGCATGCAAACTGAGGTGGTTTTGCACACAGATCGAGGTGGTTCTGGATTTGCACACATCCCAAGGATGTACGGACTATACAGATGAGAGGCAGATTTTGGGAATTGTGCCAAGAAGGGCATTCTGAGTCCAATTATGAAATATATCGAGTTTATACTCAAAAGTATCATTTTTTCGCAAGGATTCCAGATCCAGCTTTAGTTTTTGCATTCAGGCATCTAGACAGAAAAGTGCTCACATAATCTTTCGGATACACAAAAAGGTATTCATGTTCATACTTAAAAGTCTCAGAATTTCATCTTGCATCTGTTGTTGAAGTCTGTTACTGTATATGACAAACATAATTCAGAATTCACTTTGTAAGCATTTGAATACTTAATCTATTGGCCTTCACATTTGGAAAGTGGATCGATGACGTAGCCAGGGGGTCTGGTGAACTCCGTTACCAATTCTTGTTCATAGATGGTTTGCTTACATGTTTATGTGCTCATGTGTTTGATGGATGATTCTTTAATTTTGCATTAAAAAGATGGTTAACAGTTAAAAATTCACATGCAAATAATGGTTAAAAGATCTTGAATTTTAGATCAAGTTAATTTTCAGATCAATGATCATGTTTTCTTGAAGGTGAAGGCCAACAAAACTTCCATAAAGTTGGGAAACTGTTCCAAGTTGGCATCCAGATATTCTGGGTCGTTTGAAATCCTAGAGAGGATTGGTCCAATAGCTTACATGCTTGCATTACCTACATCTATTTCTATACATAATGTATTCCATGTATCATTGCTTAAGAAATATATACCTGATGCTAATCATGTTATTGATTGGAATGTGATTCAAGTGGAGCAAGAAAGCACTTTTCAAGTGCATTTGGTACGCATTTTGAACCAGAAAATCAAACAGCTCCAGAATCGAGCCATAGGGCTTGTAAAGGTCCAATGGACCTGGTACGGTCCTGAGGATGCAACTAGGGAGCATGGAGATGCTATGCGGGAAGAATACCCGCATCTTTTTGAATATTTTGGAAACCTTGCTGATGTTATGTAAATGAGATTCACTGAGGACAATGAAAAAATAAGGGGATGGGATTGTAATACCCCAAGGTCGAGCCCCTGTTGAATTGTAATGATTTTTAAATGATGTTTGTAGGTTGGTGATCCAAGTATTAGTAAGTTGGGAGGCTTATGTGTTATTAGGTCAGAGAGCCTAGATGCTAAAGCCAATGAGCCTGATTTTTGTATATGTAATTATGCAGATCATTAATATAAATACATCGTTGTGTGTAGACCAACCACGAAGAAAGAGTTATGGGGGACTAAGATCCACTAGGAAGGGAAAGGGAAGGGGGCTGAGAGGCTAGGAAAAAGGGGCTAAGATTGAGGGCTTAACCCAAGAGAATATTATAATATATTTCCTAAATTACTAAAGTTTGGGAATAAACCTTGTTATCCTAAGTTCCTTTGGGGGGAGGAACGAACTCCAAGTGGAGAGGAATGAGCTCCTGGAGAGCCAAGTGTCATCCAGGATGAATGCTGATTTATGTGGGAAATTCTATTGTTGTGGGGGTTTGATCTCACCATTATGATCATTCTTGAGATCTTTCCTCAAGAGTTCACTCTGTATTCTAGCCATCCTTCACACCCATTCACTCACGCACTGAGAAGGAATGCAGTCAGCCAATTTTTCCATTGTTGAACCCCTTGCCATAATGAACCTCTGTATTTGATTAAGTCGTCCCTTGTCTCACCCAATGTTTCTACTGCGGTTACTTGGTTGTTTGAAGAGGTGGGTTGTCAGGCCCATGGGTTGAAGAAGGAGGTTGTTAGGCCTATGAGAAATTCTCTCCAGGTGAGAGAGGTTGTTGGGGAAGTGATTTTTCCTGGAGGGAGTCCAACAACAACTACAGAGCTCTGAGAATTCCTCATCCAGATTGTTGCGGAAGCCCTGGAAGGGAAGTGGAGCAACCAATGGATTGTGTAACAATGAAGGTGTATATTCCTGGGGTGGGACAAGCATGTGGGGAATGTGAGTCTATGAGAGGTGGGCGTAAGTAGGATCCTTGGAGGGAATCCTTCATGTTGCATGGTGCAAATTTCCATAGTCTCAACCTAACCTAGGATTTCCTTTTCCATGGGTGGATTTCAGTCCTAGCTTGAGGGTGACCCACTATTGATAGCTTGAAGCAGCGTGGTCTAAGGCTAGGAGGTTCGTGGAAGGTCTACACATAGTCAGTGGTATTCTCATAAAAAGATAAGTACCAATTCTATGTTAATTGTATGCTGTGTATATTGTACATGTGTTATAATGTTATCAAAATTTCATGTATATATTGCATGTATGTGTTTATTGTCACTTCCACATGAATATGTGTATGATCAAAATGTTTATCTCTGTTTAAATTTTCATTATATATATATATATATATATATATGTGTGTGTGTGTGTGTGTGTGTTTATCAAGGCTTGATTGCAGTGGCTTTCCCCAGTTTGGTAGCCTGGGAGACGTCACATCATTGAGCAAATTATTGGGCTGAGTTGGGAAGAATTTTAGCATAGCCCATATTTCCTTTCCC
Organism: Picea sitchensis; assembly: GCA_010110895.2. Lineage (NCBI taxonomy): Eukaryota > Viridiplantae > Streptophyta > Pinopsida > Pinales > Pinaceae > Picea > Picea sitchensis. The sequence goes on along the minus strand of SNQJ01S0179348.1, from coordinate 15,888 downwards.
TAGAACACTTATTGCACTCCTTAGATCAACAACCCGTCAAATTTAAAATTTTAGGGTTTTCAGGCTTATTGACATTTTTCCTAACATTGAACCTTCTTATTCATATTTTTGACTTATTTTTGTTGAGATGATGTACTGTCTTAGATTAGAAGACAAAATGGATGGTGCTACAAATTTCAGAGGTATGCACTTGTATATAAGTTATGTTGGAACCCATACAATTCTGAACTTTTGAGCTTTATATTCTTCACCTCATGAAATTATAATCTTTCCCAAAGAAAACGGTAACTTACAAAATAACTTTCAAATTTTAAATCAAATTCATTCCTGGTTAATTAGAAATAAGGCACGCACAATATCCACCGTTGATGAGTTTTTTCCTTTTTTGATCGAACGACCCTAAAAACTTCTAAGTTTTGGAACTGCCTAAATTTTAAAGAGGCAAATCACTAAAATTTTCTTCAGAGCTTCGCACTTCAGGTGATTCTATAAGTCTTAAAAATAAAAACCCCGAAGCTCCAAAAAACGAAAGTGTCCTCTCATTGATTTTCCTAAACCTTTAAAAGACACTATTTGTAGTACACTTATATCTTTGAGTCTCCCCGGAGTTATCACGTGCCACCTCCCTTTCCACGACACATCATCCAAAATGATGTCATCCATAACACGTCACTACGGGAGATGATCCTTCAATAGATTAACAAAGAAGGAAGGCATGAATCACCGAAATATCAAAATGTCGAAGTATTAAATGTTCATTAATGAAGTTAATCGTGATCAAGAGATAATCAATGAATTCACACTTCAGAGTTTAGACGTTTACCCTGTATCGTATTCTAAAGTCTCCGAAGTATGAATTTCCAAAATGCTTAAAGTTAAATATGATTAATTAAGACTTTTACTAGATAATTAATCACTTCGTAGTTTGAGTTTCAGGAATTTCCGCTCGAGCTATATTTAAAGTTCTCGAAGTATGAACTCCCGAAACGCTCGAAATTGACACACCCTTTTAAACATGATTAATTAAGACTTTAAAAGCGATTATCCAAGGATTAACCTTCGCAGATTCAGGATTCAGATAATTTTCACTCTGTCTCATCTAAAACTACCGAACACGAACCATTGAATATTAATGGCATTTACGACTAGTTAAGGATAATGATTTTTTAACGCAGATTGTGGATCTCTAGGTAGAATTTTCCATTTAAAGTAATAAATTTTCCATCAGTGAAGCTATACTAGAATCAATGCATCTAATGTGAATAAAAGCACTTCGATTTTGAATTCATTTTCACCTTCCACAAAGTAGCAAGTTTTATCTGATTAAGAAGCTCACACAATTCTTGTGCGACATGTAACCTCGTTTTGTTCTCTTGATATTATGGCACCACGAAAAATGATGAAGAAGCCTCATATGAAGGGCGTGGTTTCAAACCCAAATGCAGATATTTTATCAGACACAACACCTCGAGCCACAAACACTGTTAAAACTTGGACACAGGTTTTCGAAATTTTGAAACAGGAAATCATAAACTGTCCATAGGATTCCGGTGATGAAGTAGATGAATATTTTATGGCCAAGCTCAGACATGTAGCCCATTCAGAGCTACACAAGATAGCTGCATGACCAAGGCTCATGCTGTATAATGATATGATAAGCTGGGCCTTGGAAAACATCGACATCCAAACCAGGAGCATCGTCAACCATCAGAAGGTTGTCGTTGGTTCTTTTCGACCAGAACACCTCCAAGTAATGTATAATCTATCTCCCAATCCTAAATATACTTACAATGCTACATTTATTTTGGATTTCAAGTAAATGGAATGCATCCAATACAACAAGAGTTGTCCCGATATAATCCGGTCTTGGTGGGGGCACCCAGAGAAGTTCATGGATGACGCTCATGGTATGTATTCCACAATGTCATTGGATGCTCACATTATTTACATAGCCATAATTATCTATCGATTATTCAGGAATAAAATCCCTACTCATTTCCCAGTGGAATGGGTATCTATCATGCACGAGGTGGCCAAGGGATACACTTTTAATTGGGTCAAAATGCTGTCAGATAACTTGGAAAAAGAAATTACTGAATATAAGTTAGAGAAATCAAAGGGGAAGCCCGCCCATTTCTATATGTATGCCTATGTCATGGAGGTGATATGTTTCATAACACCTTTCCCATTGATGAATTAGAGATGGACCCCGACCAGTGCAAATCCCATTCGCTTCTACCATTCCAAGCTGTGGGAGGAAAAAGACAAGGATTTCTTTTACGAAATCTGTCACAATGTAGTGGTTCCTGTTCATGTAGCCCTATATGGTCACCCACCTTCTCAAAATTTAGACAGGATTATGGGAAATATGGGTAAACTAGCAGATTGGTTTATTGAAGAAAACTTCTCTTATATCAGGGTTTTTGGATGCTCAATTCCTCCCCATGCTCTCCAACGATTTTTACCAGACTAACTGGTATGCAGAGAAGTAGCCAACTAGAAAGTAACAGGGGGCATCAACAAAGAGCTTAAGGCAACACAGAAAAATGTATGGCTGACTTTTCCTATCCAGGTCGACATGTTTTCAATATTGGATTTCGGTCACTCCAAAGTGGAGGTTGCAGCTTTGGAAGATGTCAAATTGGTTGACATTGAGTTCAAAATACATGATCCACATAATATTGTGGAAAACCACCTAGCCCAGTTCAACATGAGGAGGAATGTGCATGAAAACTCCCTGCATGACGAAATATTCAGGGGAGTTAGATCTTACGAAGAGGTGTAGGAAAAATTTCAAATCCTGTCTCTAGAACAACAAGCAGGTTTATTAGTTTTGAAAGACACTGATGAAATATTCTACCTAAGATACTACAAGGAGAAAAAATAACCACTCCCCCTTCCCAAGAAGTCACATCAACAGGTTCAGAAGTGAGACACTCTGGTAAAAAAAAAGCTGAGGAAACCCTGAAGAGCTTAGAGGTATGGACTCAACAATTAGAAGCATCTTTGTCAGTCTCGTTGATCCCCCAGGATTTAGAACAGATCAAAGCTTACATGAGGCGGGGACGTGATATACCCCCTTCAATGCCAGCCATCCCCGCTGGTACCTCAAATACAACAGAGAAACAACAATCAATGAATATTGGTACTCCCATTGCATCATTGACACCTCTACAATCCAGCCTCGGAAATCCTAATTCTGAAATTATTTTGGTAAGCAACCTTACTCCTATCTCACCCAAAGAGATGCCTCCTTCAGATTTCTTCTTTCGTAAGAAAAGGAAGACTATCGTGAAAAGAGAATCACACCAGAAAGATGGAGTGATAACCAAAAGGCAGATAATGGTGTATGAAGGGAATGATATAGATGATACATAATTCACAAAATAAGTTGCAGGTTTGTTAGGTGCTTTTTCCATAGCCAATCAATGGTCTGTGGACAATTTGTTCGAACAACTGCGGAAAAATTGTCTACTGGTAGAGAATTTGCAAAATCAAATACTTGCCATGGAAAAAACTATCAGGAACATGATGAGACAAGACTTTGAGCAAATCAGAGCTCATGATCGACAACAAATCCAACAACTGCAGGCTAACCTTGAGGAGCTCCATCGAAATTCACAGGCCAACCAAGGATTAGTCACTCAATGAGATGAATTGATAGGGAAATTGCAAGACATATTAGACCTGACTGAAGGTACCTTAGTAGATATCTCTGCCTTCCAGACTCAAACACTGGAAATAAACGAAAAACTGGAAATGGCCCAGCAGGATCTTTTTATGAAGGTTGATGCCATCAAAAAGTGATATCGAGAAGTAGACCTTTCTCTGAAGAATATATATATTAAGGAAAGAGAAGCTCACTCAACCCGAGCTAGGTTTCAAGAAGCCATCATATTGGCACATAAAGATAATGCCCCTGATTTTCCTCTGCTCTCTCCTTCTGAGAAATTACAAGGTGATATGGCCTTGAAGGTGTAGGAAACGAATTTGGCCAAGAGAAGGAGATTATCTAGGGAGGTAAAGGATGATTGCCAAGAAGAGTTATCATCATTAGACAAAAGGATGATTGATTTTGAGGGAAGCAGTATCGTGGAGGCCCTGGGGAAAATCGATATTGAAATGAACCAACATAATTCCAGAAAGAGCAAAGAAGAAACTCTGGCATCCATTCAGGAAATGATCCAGATTAATCTTCTTAAAATAAATAAATGTCTAGTGAACCCAAGTTCACAGTTCCAGGCCTTAGCTCAAGAGGTGAAAATAATCCAAGAAAGGTTGCCACAGATGGAGAGGAATTTATTCACTTTCGAGTTAAATGAAACAATTGATCCCTCAAGGTTGGTGGTGGAATTATTAAATAGATGAAACCGATGCATTGAACATGGAAAAGCAAACACATTTGGGAGCCGGTAAGAAAATGTCATTGCATGGCTAAACATAGCTAGAGGGACAGATGGAAATGAAACTAAAATGGCCAGGACAATATGTCGAATTATTAAGAAGGCTAGACGATAGATGTATCCAACCTAAAGGACTAAAGGAAAGGGGCATTTTTTCCCAGCAGATGAAGAGACAGAGGAGAACGATAACAGATCTTATCAGATTTTACATGATGTTGTCTTATTCAAGTGTATGCTATTTTTGTAAGAAGTCCAACCGTTTTGATTTGTGATGATTTTTGTATAAATACATAGATCCAAGATCTATTTAGGGCTGCTTATTTTCAGATGTAATAGAGAAGACTCTCCTTTATTGAGTATTAATACAAGTGCAGACATAGATTCCAAATTCTGTTCAGTTTGAGTTATGTGCTTCTTCTGTATTTCCACATCTCCAAATTTTTCTTATGTAATTTATTAATAAGAAATTGATTGCAATTTAGTATCACAACTACTGTAATCACATTATATTGGTAATTCGTTAAGTAAGCAATTTTTCCTTTATATTTACTGTAAGTAATATAAAACCTGCAAGCTATTTGAATTACTGCATCTCATATATTGTTCAAGAGAACACTCTTTAATTTCTTCCACTACAAAGAAGGTGAGATTCATCAGCCATTGATGCCTAGCTTTGTTTAACAGTTTTGTAAGTTTCTCCCGCACCAATTGATATCATAATTGTGACTCAGACAATGAAACACGACCTCTATACTGTCCTATTATTAATTTCATTTAAGTATCTTTTCTTATATAACTAAAGGTAGAAAGAGCAGTCTTTCAAAACAATCTCTTTAAATTTTCCTGATGCTTGACATTACTCTTTGAGCCTTAAGTTTAATCTCAGGAACAACATATTTTTGGCGCCGTTGTCGGGGACGAAGAAACAAAGTTATTTTCCCTGGGAAAACGACAAGGTAAATTTCTATCTTTGATGGTGAACAAAGATTGAATACACAAGTAAGGCTTATTTTTTATTTTTCACTTGGCGACTCCACCATAGACAAAACTAGCATTCGGTCGAAAGAATACCAGAAAAAATCCAGACGATAAGAAGACCAAACTAGTGTCAGATCCCAAAAAGTTGTTGAAACCAAAGGGATACCTAAAACAGACTACTGCATCAACAGGTAAGGTCTATCAACCCAAAGTTATGCCAGTTAATGCTAAAGTTCAGATTGAATAACTAACCCTTGGAGAGAGTTTTAAACAAGTATCCTCTGTAGAGGCGTCAACTAGTAAACCTAAGGCTAAGCTTGATAATCTAGAGGTAATTATTCCCGAAATAAAAATTGAGATTGACTTGAATGGTACTCCTACCAGTCAAAACAAAAAATCCCTCTCGATACCTGCTGTCATTGACACCCTGACGTTTCCACCCTTACCCAAAGTAAAGGTTTCAGTTTCTCGAAACTATGAAGAATATATTTTATACCCTGATTCACCCTCTATTGCTTCTCCTATATACACATCTTGTAAGTCTGAGGAAACCAACCCACATTTCCCTTTTCCTCCTTTTCTAGATTTTCCAGCTCCTAACGAATTTTTTCTGGAATTTCCTTTGCCACATCCTGAAGTAGTCAAAAGGTCACCACTTCAGTCCCTCAAATTTTTTGAAAATCCCCTATTTATCCCCCGAAGTCCATCTCCTAGAATTCCAATGGCTGGTGCTGGTGGCGTTGGAGGAGGAGGAGCAGGTGGACATTGTCAAGGACAAGCTCTACCTCCTAGAATATTTGACAAGGTAGCTGCTAGATATGCCCCCTTGGTCCTCCCTACCGTCCTTCATGATTTTCTAGAAAATTATATGAAAAACCTACCAAAATTTATGGGGTAAGGAGATTTAACTGCAACCGAGCACATAGCCTTTTTTGATTAGTTTTCTGATATCCTTGACATCAAGCACGAAGATGTTTAATCAAGGATGTTAGTACAAACCTTCAAAGGACAAGTGAGAACCTAGTTCCGAGGACTCCCGGTAGGTTCTTTACGATCATATGATGATCTATAAGATGCCTTCCTAAGACAGTGGGGAGAGAAGAAGGACCATCTCTATTATTTGACTAAATTCGAGGCTTTGAGAAAAACAAATTCTAAATTAGTTCTTGAATTTACTCATAGGTTCAATCAACTGTACAACAAGATCCCAACTGAAGTCAAACCCTCTCAACCTGCAAAAAAGGTAACTTTTGCAGGGGATTTTGAACCTGAATTTTCCCTCCTCTTAAGAGAAAGAAGATCTGACACTCTAGCAGGAATGCAAGATGATGCCATAGAAATCAAATCAAATATGATGGCATCTGGGAAATTAAAAACCAAAGTTGAGATGGGAACTAGAGAACCTAGACATTTCAAAGAACAGGCAGAAGCATCTAGGTATGGGAAGTCTGCAGAAGAGAAAATGGATGAGATGGCCAAAATAATCAAAGATTTATCAAACAAGATATCCAGGATGGAATTAGGTCAAGCCAAACCTGATACTTACGTTAGGAATCAATTCAAGAGAAACCCTAACCATCAAATACAACCGAGACAAATAAAAAATGAAGATCAAAAGATCCAGGCCCCGTTTAAAAATGAAAATTTTATGCAGAGGGATGATATGAAAAATTATGAGTTAGAAGAAGACCTGAACAACCTTAGTGATGACGATCTCAGACCACATTTAACAATAGAAGATTACAAGAAGTTTTTAGATCCATAATCCTTGTTTAATAATGAAGAAAACATCAATAATCTGGGAGATTCTACTTATCAAGGACTCGTCAGCTCAATAATGGCCGAAATCCAACATAAGTATGATTTAATACCTAGAAAAAAAAATCCTATGAATGCTCCACCGAAAAATATTTTTTCACAAAATAAAACGAATGAGGCAACAATTACTAAACCGTCGATTGAAACACAAGCTGCCCGAACAAAACCAGTTGAAACAAGAGCAACACAAACTAAAAAACCGGAAAATACAGAAGCACAAGTGTCAACCAAATACATAAAAAAAACAATCAGAGGTTTTAGTTTAGAAAACAAACTTAATAAAATTAAAATCCCCATGCCTCTAGTCGAGCTTGCAAAAAATCCGATCTATAAAAAGAAAATTGCTAAAATGATAAATTTTTCTGATGTTGAATGTCATGCAAATGTTATTAATTTGCAAGATGAAAGACCTACGATCATGTTCGGTCCACACATCGAAAATACTAAGGACTCTGTTGCTCCATTTTATATCACACTAATTGTGCACGACCACTTACTCCACAACTACATGTTAGATTCTGGGGCCTCTCATAATTTAATGCCTAAAATTATCATGGAGAAATTGAGCCTCAAAATTACTACACCTTATCAAGACTTATATTCGTTTGATTCCAAAAAATTTAAGTGTCTAGGTATGATCAAATATTTGGTAGTAAATCTTGCACAGATACCCATGAAAAGTGTCCTTATGGATGTGGTCGTTGTTGAAATCCCATCCAAGTATGACATACTTCTATCCAGGTCTTGGGGAGCAAAATTAGGAGGATCAGTTCAACTAGATATGACTTATGCTACGATAACAATTTTCGATGGACAATTCACACGACTGTACATAGAAACTAGACTGGCATATATGGTAAGTAACCCACAAAACCCAAATAACTACCCAGTCTATGTTGTTGATCAGGACTTAGGAAATTGTATATTATCGATAGATGATGATTTCGAAGAATGTACATAAGAAGAAAATAAAAAAGTAGAAAAAACAAAGAAAAATGTAAATAGTAGAGAAGGAATGTGGAAAATGTTTTTCGATGGCGCTTTGTTGTGCAAAGGAGTAGGGGCTAGAGTGTTATTTGTAGCACAAAGAGATGAGTACGTTATTCCCTTCTCATATATATTACAGTGGGGGATTGATTATACAAATAATGTTTGTGAATATCAAGCACTAGTCTTAGGATTAGAAGGTGCCAAAAGGTTGAAAATTGAACATATGATAGTTTATGGTGATGAAGATCTCATTGTGAAACAGATAAAACATTAGTATCAATCCAAGCATCCATGACTAAGGTCATACAGAAATTGCATTTGGGATTTGATAGAGAATTTATTCTCTTCCTTTAAGATTCACTCCATTCCTAGAATGGAAAATCAACAAGCCGATTCTTTAGCCAAAGCTGCAATGACCTTTGTACCACCTACCGTCCTGAAACTAAAAGATCACATCGAAATGATACACAGGCCTTCGATCCCAAACATTTTTCAACACTGGAAAGTATTTGAAGACGACAAACAAATCAAACAATTCTTTGAAATGGTCGACAAGTTTTATGAGACTGACATAGATAAGGAAAACTAGAACCATCCTATTTGGGTCATGTAGGAAAGTGAAGACACTGAAAAATTCCAGGATAAGATTGAAAACCACAACATTATCATGCTTAAGAACAATTAGATCCCTAGAGGTCTGATCCCCTTAGAGATATTATTTGACCAGGACGACATACCTTTAAAATCTACCTCACGACCTCAACCCGAAGAGGTTGAAGACTGTAATATAGGAACTGAGGAAAATCCTAAACTGGTCAAGATATCTAAATACCTTCCAACCCAAATGAAGAATAAGTACGCTGAGTTGCTTAGGAAATATAAAGACGTTTTTGTGTGGTCCTATGATGAGCTAAAAACTTATGACACCTCTGTAATTGAACACAAAATTCCTTTGAAACATGGTATCAAACCTTTTAGGTAGAAACTCAGACAAATAAATCCTATTCTCCTACCAGTGATAGAAAGGGAAGTCAAGAAACTTCTCGATGCAAAAATTATCGTTCCACTTAGGTATTCCAAATGGGTAGCGAATTTAGTCCTAGTCAGAAAGAAAAATGGCGAGATAAGGCTCTGTGTAGATTTCAGAAACTTAAGCCAGTCGTCCCTCAAAGACAACTACCCAATCCTGAAAATGGATCATGCTCTAGAAAAGGTAGTTGGTACTAACAGGATGTCCATGATTGATGGTTTTTCCGGATACATTCAAATTGTTGTCCATGAAGATGACAAAGAAAAGACCGCGTTTACCACTCTGTGGGGAAATTTCATGTACGATAAAATGCCATTTGGTTTGATGAATGCAAGGGATAATTTCTAGAGAGCGATGGACATCATGTTTGTTGGTGAGAAATACAAATTTGTTGTTATTTATCTTGACTATTTGACAATTTTTTCTAATTCTGATGCAGAACACCTGGTACACCTCAGGCAGACCTTCGAAAAATGCAGAAAGTTCAGTTTGTCTCTTAATCCTAAGAAATCACATTTTGCTATGCAAGAAGGTAAGCTCTTGGGTCATATAGTGTCAAAGGAGGGAATCAAGGTTGACCCGAAACGAGTTGAGGCTATATAAACAATTAATATTCCTAGGAACAAAAAGGAAATTCAATCTTTTTTAGGAAAGATAAACTTTTTGAGAAGATTCATTCCCAATTTTTCTGAAATAATTAAATTGATTACAGATATGTTGAAGAAGGACAACCAAGTGAAATGGACCATTGAAGCTAAATCATCGTTCGAGTGAGTCAGAAAATCTATAGGCGATGCACCAGTGTTAGCCAGTCTAGACTATACTAAAGAATTCTTGATCTTCTCCTTCGCTTCTAAACATACTATCGTAGCGATGCTCCTACAAAAGAACAAAGAATGTTTCAATCAACCGATAGCACTTTTACATTAAAAGTATCAGGGATGCAGAATTAAAATATTATATACTGGAAAAACAAGCTTACGTAATTTTGAAATCTCTCAAATCTTTCAGGACATATGTGTTGCATTCCAAAATAATCGCCTACATGCCAACACGCATTGTCAAAGTCATCTTGGTTCAACCAGATAGTGATGGAAAGAGAGGTTGGTGGTTAGCTAAAATTTAGGAGTTCGATATAGTAGTAAACTCGACCAAACTTGTCAAAGTTCAAGGCCTAGCGAAACTATTAGCCAAATCAAATTTCAGGGCACTCGGGATAAATCACCTGGAATCACACGGATACCTACCAAATATGGAGGAGCTTGATAAACAAACACCTACACTTCATATCGAAGATAATTTTTCTTCCTCCGCTTGGTATAGCGATATTGTTTCATATCTCATTTCTCTTCAGTGTCTGAAAGACACGACTCCGTCCAAAACGAGAACTTTGAAGCTGCACACAGTCAAATATTGTTATTGATGGCCAACTGTACTGGAAGGATCCTCTAGGTTTCTTATTATGTTGCTTAATAGAACCTGAAATAGAAAGTGTCATAAATGAATTTCATGAAGGGGTGTGTGGAGGACACCACGCCTGGAGGGCAACGACCTATAATATTTTAAGAGATGGATATTATTGGCCAAAGTTATTTACTGACATGAATGAAAAGGTTAGAGCCTGCAACTCTGGTCAACTGTTCTCTGGTAAGCAAAAACTCCCTGCACCGCCCTTAATCCCGGTCAAAGAAGAAGCTCCCTTTCAACAATAGGGTCTATATTTCATCGGAGAAATCCATCCGCAGTCGAGCACCCAAGATAAATGGATTTTAACCACTACCGATTACTTCATGAAGTGGATCGAAGCCATTCCAACTCGGAATTCTACGGATTCGGTGGTAATAAAAATTTTGGAAGAGAATATCCTATTGAGATTTGGTTTTCCCCGAAAAATAATCACTGACAACGCCCAAGCTTTCAAATCTATGGAAATGGTCAATTTCTTCCAAAAATACAACATTGTGTTAGGACATTCTACGACCTATTATCCTTAGGGGAATGGGTTGGATGAATCATCCAACAAGATCCCGATGACTATAATAAAAAAAGTGTTAACAAAAAATAAGAAGGCTTGGCACGTTCACCTGAAATACACCTTATGGGCGAATCAAATCAGCACCAAGAAATCAATAGGTATGTCCCCTTTTCAAATGTTTTATGGTACTGACGTTGTCCTTCCTATCAATATCTCTCTTCCTATGATGAAGCTTTGGCGGGATGCAAATGAAGAGCCAAATGACATGTCAAGAAGGATAAATCAACTAATCAAAGTTCAAAAAAATAGAGCCGAAGTAGATGATAGACTTCAAAAGTACCAAGATAATATGAAGGCCCTGTTCGATAAAAAGGCTAAAGATAAGGAGTTTCTTCCTGGTGATCTAGTCTTAAAGTGGGACACCAAAAAAGAGGATGCAAGGAAACACGACAAGTTTGACCATCTTTGGTTCAGACCATTCAGGATTGCAGCTGCTGAGGGGAATAATTCCTTCTTACTGGAAAACCTCGATGAAAAAATTCTTGACGCTCCTATCAATGGGTGTTACCAATTTTTTTTATGCAATAGTCATATTTCACATTCCCATTGTATATACCGGTTTTAGTTTCCTGTTTCGACTTGTAATTATTATTTTTCTTTTGTAAATTATCCAAAATTTCGCTTTTATTGTAAATAAACCAAGTTTACTTAATATCATCAAAACGAAAATATAAAAACATATATAACACCCTCATTTTTGTTTTCTTGCAGAATACATACTACTAGACAAGAGATAAGGATGCATCGGAATCCAACACTCATTTTTCAAAGGCATTCCCTTTCTCTCAAAACAGGTGATAAATTAATTATTTACATGATTGAAAATACAAAGGAAATCTGAGGTATGAACTCCTCCCGTGTTAGTTCAAATTAAAATTTTGAGGAAATATTATTGAATGAGCAGGAGGTTTCACTCATATAAATGTTGTTACTTGATCAAAAATCATGGAATTATGAGATTATAGCTAAATTCTGAAACCTTCTCTAAAAAAAATGAAAATGAAATAAAAAATAAAATAAAAGAAGAAAGAAAATAAGGATAAAAAAGGCTTGAAAAGAAGTTCGAAAATCAATAAACAAACTTATGTCAGAAGGAGATCCTTTTTTGCGTGCCCCTCTGAATCATCATTCTATTTTATTTTGCCTATCCCCGAGCTTTATTTCTCTTCCAATTAGTCTTCATAGAAAGAAAGAATCTCACCTTAACTTTGAAAACTTAAAAAACATATCTTCAAAACGAGATTAGGCGAAAATCTTTATGTTCCTCTGATTTTAACTGAAAGAAAGTATGTCTAGGCTAATCCTAATAACTTTATCTCTTCTATCTGGTTTTAAACTGACTAATTCATTCAAGGTTCATTCCTGAAATTCAAAGTCCCTATAAAATCTTCCATATAGGCGAAGGTGTATTGAAGATTGGAAGGAAATTAGTTTCAGAGCATGCTTAAAAACTTATGACATACCTTTCTTTTAAAAAAATTTGAGAAGATATCATCCCTTGTATGATACATACAGATTGATTTCCCCCACTTAAAAATATTAAAAATATAAGACAGATGGTGAAAGGAAATTCATAATCTGATTGCCCCCATATAGTCCAAGAAAAATGGTGAAAGGAAATTCGAAATTCGATTGCCCCCATTTTGTCCAAAAAGAGATGATGAAAGGAAATTCATGTATTGATTGCCCTCATCTCAACAAAATGAAAAAGTGTTAATTGAAGTGGTGAAAGGAAATTCAATGGGAGAAGTAGATAACTTCATCGAGGTACTGAACAGGCTCGCTGGCAGTGAAGCAATGTCTATGATATATGTATCACTATCATACATATCTACATGACATACTCTGACATCTAATTCTCTTTCCAATAATATTTACATTCTGAACCAACTAGGGATTCCCTAAATAATCTGTTACACATACTTAACCTTGATGCAAATGAAATTGATCAAAATCTGATATTTCGGTTAAAGTTATTTTGATTATCTTAAGCAAATCCAAACTCAGTTTTAGGAAAGGGAAATTTTAAATAGCCTAACTTGAGATCGATGATTAGGTGTGTTTTGAAGGTTTTTTGTGGTTCGGTCGAAGTTCAATTTTTCTCTGTATGATTAATCCCTAAAAGTGTTTCCCAGAAATGCAATAATGAATCCATTTGCCTAATAAAGGCACTAAGTCTATTGTTCTTCCACGTCTCACAGGGAGACGCCATCCCCAAATGGAGCCTATGTTGGAACACATACAATTATGAACTTTTGAGCTTTATATTCTTCACCTCGTGAAATTATAATCTTTCCCAAAGAAAACGATAACTTAGAAAATACATTTTGATTTTTAAATCAAATTCAGTACTAGTTAATTAGAAATAAGGCACGAAAAATGTCCACCGTTGATGAGTTTTTCCTTTTTTGATCGAACGACCCTAACACCTTCTAAGTTTTGGAACCACTTTAATTTTAAAGAGGCAAATCACTAAAAGTCGCTTGAGAGCTTCACGCTTCGGGTGATTCTATAAGTCTTAACAATAAAAAACCTGAAGCTCTGAAACCCGAAAGTGTCTGCTCATTGCTTTTCCTAAACCTTTAAAAGACACGAGTCATAGGACACCTATATCTTTGAGTCTCCCCGGAGTTATCACGTGGCACCTCCTTTTCCGAGACACACCATCCAAAATGACATCATCCATAACACGCCACTATGGGAGATGATTCTTTGAGAGTTTAACAAAGAAGGAAGGCACAAATCACCGAAATATCAAAATGCTAAAGTATTAAATGTTCATTAATGAAGTTAATCATGATCAAGAGATAATCAATGAATTTGCACTTCAGAGTTCATACGTTTACCCTGTATCGTATTCTAAAATCTCCAAAGTCTGAATTTTCGAAATGCTTAAAGTTAAATATGACTAATTAAGACTTTTAATAGATAATTAATCACTTCATAGTTCGAATTTCGGGAATTTCTGCTCAAGCTGTATTTAAAGTTCCCAAAGTCCGAACTCCCGAAACGCTCGAAATTAACACACCTTTTTAAACATGATTAATTAAGAGTTTAAAAGTAATTATCTAGGGATTAACCTTCACATATTTGGGATTCAAATAATTCTCACTCTGTCTCATCTAAAACTCCCGAACGCGAACCGCCGAATATTAATGGCATTTACGACTTGTTAAGGATAATGGTTTCTTAACGCAGATTGCCAATCGCGAGGCAAAATTTTCCATTTAAAGTTAATAAATTTTCCGTTAGTGAAGCTCTACTAGAATCAACGCATTCGATGTGAATAAAAACACTTTGATTTTGAATTCATTTTCACCTTCTGCAAAGTAGCAAGTTTTATCTAATTAAGAAGCTCACACAATTCATCTACAACAAGTAACCTCATTCTGTTCTCTTGATATTATGGCACCACGGAAAATGATGAAGAATATTGATACGGTGGGTGAGGTTTCAAACCAAAATGCAGATATTTTATCAAACACAACGCTTCGAGCCACAGACACAGTTAAAACTTGGACACAGGTTTTCGTAATTTTGGAACGAGAGATCATAAACTGTCCAGAGGATTCTGGTGATGAAGTAGATGAATATTTTGCATCCAATCTCAAACATGTATCCCAGTCAGAGCTACACAAGATAGCTGCATGGCTGGGGCTCATGCTGTATAACGATATGATAAGCTGGGCCTTGGAAAACATCGACGTCCAGACTAGGAGCATTGTCAACCACAAGAAGGTTGTCGTTGGTTCTTTCTAACCAGAACACCTCCAAGTAATGCATAAGCTATCTCCCAAATCCTATATATACTTACAATGCTGCATTTATTTTGGAGCTCGAGCAAAGGGAATGCATCCAATATGACAATAGTTGTCCCGATATAATCCGATCCTAGTGGGGGCACCCAGAGAATTTCAGGGCCGACTCTCATGGTATGTATGCCACAACGTCATTGGATGCTCACATGATTTACGTAGCCATGATGCTCTGTCGATTGTTCGGGAATAAAATCCATACTCATTTCTCGGTGGAATGGGTATCTATCATGAACGAGGTGGTCGAGGGATACACTTTTAATTGGGCCAAAATGTCGTCAGATAACTTGGCCAAATGAATTACTGAATACAAATTAGCGAAATCAAAGGGGCAACCCACCCCTTTCTATATGTATGTGTATGTCATGGATGCCATCTGTTTCGTCACACCTTTCCCATTGATGAATTGGAGATGGACCTCGACCAGTGTCGAGCCCATTCACTTCTACCATTCTAAGTTGTGGGAGGAAAAATCCAAGGATTTATTTTACGAAATCTGTCACAATGTAGTGGTTCTTGTTCATGTTGTTGGATTACTGAGAGGGGGGGGGTGAATCAATAATAGAGAAATTAATCCTTTTTAACCATATAATCCAAGTTTTATATCAATGTAGCATTATCATCTAATAACTGCAGAGTAAATAAGCAATGAACAAATGAACAATCATACACATACACAGTACACCAATGTTTTACATGGAAACCCAAAGTGGGAGAAAACCACAAAATGCATTTTCTTATATGTCTTAGAGACAACATAAGCCTATAGATAGGGGGAGAAGACCCAAGAGGAGGATTACCCTTTGTCATCGATGTAAA
>SNQJ01S0179347.1:3006-15988 GCA_010110895.2 Picea sitchensis | reverse complement strand
TTTTTGGAGGATTTCTATCTTGTTGCATGTATGTCGAGTTCAACTGCTCCGAGTGTGTGGTATGTGGACAATGGTGCCTCTTGTCATATGATAGGACGTAAAGAGTTCTTTAGCAGTTTGCAGGAGGGAGGCGTGAACCTCCATATCGAGCTATGTAGTGATGCACGCTATAAGGCGCAAGGCATTGGTACAGTGACGTTTTAGAGGGAGTCTGGTAAATCCCTTCGCTGTAGTGATGTGTTATACGTTCCTGGTCTTACCAAGAACCTCATCTCAGTTTCTACCCTAGAGGAAAAAGGGTTCGAGGTGACATTCCGTGGAGGGAAGGTGTACATTAGACCAAAGGGGTCTACAACCAAGATGGATAAGGTGATTGGGGTTTGTAGTGAGAAAGTGTATAGGTTACAGTTTGAGTCAACAAAGGATTGGCTAACAGTGTCACATATTTGGGAGAGTTGTGGCACAAACGGATGGCACATGTACACCATGGTGCGTTTGGACACTTGAGACAGGGAGTCACGGGATTGCCACAGTTTGCAACAGAGAAGCATGACTCATGCAAGGGTTGTGCTATGGGAAAGTATGCACAAAAAGCTTTTCCATCTAGTGAGCATAGGTCCAAGGGGATCTTGGATCTAATACATTTTGATGTTTATGCGCCAATGAGTGTACAGTCATTTAGTGGCTTTAGCTACTCTGTGATCTTTATGGATGACTACTCCAGGAAGACCTGGATATATTTCCTGAAGACCAAGGATGAGGTCTTCGACAGGTTCAAGGAGTTTAGGACTCTAGTAGAGAACCAGATGGGAGGAGGATTTGGGTGTTGAGATCAGAGAACGAGGGTGAATATACCTCCAACGAGTTTGATGAGTACTACACAACAAAGGGGATTAAGAAGGAGCTCACTGTTCCTTACAATCCTCAGCGGAATGGAGTGGCAGAACGTAAAAACAGGGCCATTGTTGGAGCAGTGCGTGCGATGATTCATGATCAGGGATTGCCGATGTTCTTGTGGGCAGAGGCATGTCGCACAACTGTATACATTTAGAACAGGAGTCCCCATACTATACTAGGGAAGTTGATACATGAGGAGGTTTTTACAGGTACGAGGCCAGATGTGAGTCATTTATGCATATTTGGGAGTGTTTGTTATTGTCATGTCCCTTCAAAGAAGAGAACAACGCTGGACCCTACAGGAGAAAAGGGGATATTGGTTGGTTATAGTGAGGTCTCCAAGGTCTACCGCATCTTTGTGCCAGCACGCAAGAGGATTGTGGTATGCAGGCATGTGCAGTTCGAGGACGAGCGAGCCTTGAGGAGATCTAGAGATATGCCAGCAGAGGTGGAGGACCAATAGGGACAGGATTTGGGGGTGAAAAATGAGAGATTACAGGTACATAGTTTAGGATCACAGAGACAATCATAAGGTATAGGTGTTGACAAAGAGATTAGTGGACAGGACAGTCAGGGGTCTGATGAGGAGGATGAGTAGTGTGAGGCTGCTCCACAGGATTCAGATACCAGGCCACGCCCTAAGTGGTACAAGTTCACAGTTAGTGATTCTAGACAGGTTGGGCCTCCTGAGAGGTTCATGAGACAGAGTAGACCACCAGAGAGATTCGACTACATGGCACTCATGACAGAGCGTATAGACGCCGAGCCTTCCACTTCTGATCAAGCTGCACAACATGGAGTGTGGCAGGAGGCCATGATGGAGGAGTATGCCTCCATTTAACATTATGAAGAACAATGTATGGGAGGTGGTGCCCAGGCATGAGGGAAAACGGGTGGTTGGTTCTAGATGGCTATACAAATTCAAGCATGCGACAGATGGAAGCATGGAGAAGTATAAAGCGCGCTTCGTGGCCAAGGAGTTTTCATAGGAAGAGGGAGTCGATTATTAGGAGACTTTTTTCCCAGTGGCCAGGTATTCATCCATCCGAGCAGTGATTTCATCAACAACAGAGATGGGTTGGCGCGTTCATCAGATGGACGTGAAGATTGCCTTCCTCAATGAAGTTATTGAGAAAGAAGTCTATTTTGAGCAGCCTCATGGGTTTGAGGTTGGTGACAAAGAGACGTAGACGAGCCTTGTATGGGATCAAGCATGCACCTTGGGCATGGTACTCAAGGATAGACAACTACTTGAGAGAGATGGGTTTCCAGCGGAGTGATGCTGATCGGAACTTGTATTTTCTAACAGGTGAGGTGCCTCTCATACTGGTGCCATATGTTGATGATCTCTTTCTTACTGGAGATGAGCAGCTGATTGCAGAGTGTAAGGGAAACCTTGCAATAGTGTTTGAGATGAAAGACCTTGGGTTGATGCATTACTTCCTTGGTCTGGAGGTTTGGCAGCAGGATGGGCGCTTCTTCTTGGTACAGGGGAAGTATACTATGGAGATCTTGCGTAGGTTCATGATGACAGATTGCAAGCCCATGTCCACGCCTCTAGTGACAAATTGGAGGAAGATTGATGTGTCTAGTTCAGAGACAGTTGACCCCACTATCTATCGTCGGTTGATTGGGTCACTCATGTATTTGGTCAACACTAAGGCTAGACATCAACTTTGCAGTTAACTCCCTGAGTCAGTTCATGGTGGACCCTCAGAGAGTGCATTGGATAGCTGCGAAGCATGTGCTTTGGTACCTGAGAGGTACAGTGGAGTACGGGTTGTTGTATGAGCGCTGTGGTGGAGTGAGATTGGCAGGTTTTACAAATGTTGATTGGGAAGGATGTATAGAGGACATGAGGAGCACTTTAGATTGTTGCTTCAACATTGGATCCGACATTATTTTCTGCTTCAACAGGAAGCAACGATGAGTGGCATTAAGCTCTGCTGAAGCAGAGATCATGGCAACTAGTTTGGTAGCATGTGAGATACTGTGGTTGAGAGGAAGTTGTTCTTTGGACTGTTCGGTGTGAAGTTGGAGGCTACAATGATACACTGTGATAATCAGAGTGGCATCAGGTTCTCTGAGAATCTTGTGTTTCATGATCGTAGCTAGCATATAGACATCCGCTATCACTTCCTATGAGATTGTGTGTAGAAGGGGGGCATGAGGCTTCAGTACATTCAAACTGATGATCAGATGGCAGACATATTTACCAAGGCACTGAGCAGACAAAAGTTTGAGGAGTTCAGAGATAAGTTGGGGTTGGTGAAGAATCCCTTCCTCGTTAAGAGGGAGTGTTGAGAAGAGTAACTCAGAAGGTCTCCTTCCATGTGTGGCGTCCTAGCATGGAAGAACACAATGAAACTTAGACAAGTTGATGTGTTAATCTCTTTCCTAAAGTTTACTTAGGAAAAAGTCACTTAAATGTGTTATATTTTAATGTTGACTTATTGAGCACTTTTTATAAAGTTAAAAGTGAAAATAATTTAAGTGATGGTTCTTTTAATCTTGGGCATCCATCTCATTTAGAGGATGAGGGTTGATCTCAGCCCTTGATCTCTTTGGAGATAGGGTTTTTACTTGCTCATTGAGATAAAAGAAATCGACTTGGTGGCTAGGGCGCATTATTCATTGAGAGATGGCGAACTTTAGCTTGGAGAAGGAGTTTGCTTGAGGGTTTGCTGGAAGGACAGAGGAGAAATCAAGCAAGGATCAACTTGCTTCCAAGGCATTTTGCAGAGGCCGTAACCTTCAGATCTGAGAGCCATCGTATAGGATGACGCAGGCCACCGTACGCTTAGCGCAAAGGCTCATGAAGGCTTCATTCTTTAGTCATTTCGGTTCAGATGATTGAGAGAGGGCCGTACATGTGTATTGGAGGTGAAAAGATGGGGTTTCACTCAGTCATTGGTTGGATCGATCCATTTGTAAGAGATCTCTATATTCTTTCTGCTGCATAATAAAAATCCACAAATAGAAGAACGGGTTTTCCCATATTGGGTTTTTCCCGGGGTTATTTACCCAAACATATTTGTGTTTCTCTTGGTTGTGATTACTGTTATATTCTTCATTGTTGATCAAATTTATTTTTTCTGCTATGCATTTAAAATTTTGTGAAGAAACCTAGTTGTAGCCATAAAGAACAATTTCAAAAATTTAAATTAAACGAAGGAAATAATTTCCGAGTGAAATATTGTTGGAAATATTGGTTCATTTTGCTGGGTTTTAGAAATTTCACATGCAACAAATCTGATCTGCAATGAACTCAACTTCGACCAACCAACTATACACACACCCCTTTCAAGGTGCAAGTTAATCTGGATATTCGCCTGTTTAAAGGAAAAGTAGATGCAGATGCTTTAGAACAATGGCTAGATCAATTAGGATGGTATTTCTCCGTCAACAACTTTTTCGATAGAGAAAAGATTACTTTTTCACTTTTGAAGTACTCTCCCATGTCAAACATTGGTGGGACAACCATTGTAAGCAAGCTACCAAAGAAGAAGAAAAGGGCAACCACTTGTTCGAAGACTTAATCCCCACATGGGAGATTTCATGGACGCCCTTAAGGAGGAGTATTTCCCTTGGGAAACTACGAGGACTGGTAGACCTAGTGGTTACAGTTTTGCCAGGTTTGGGATCGGAGTGTGCAAGACTACACCAATGCCTTCCATACCCAATCCAGATTGCTAGATATCAAGGATAATGAGAGGCATAAAGTTCTCAAATACTGCAGAGGTTTGAGAGGTACATCTAGATTGAAATGGAATTCTTGGACATCGCATCCCTAGGAGCAACTTATCATTACGTAGCCAAAGAAGAAGGACAAGGGCAAGGATGCCTAGCATTTGAATCATTAGTCAAAGCCAACAAAGGAACTAGGAAAATGGTGTGACATCCATGGAGTAAGTGGAAATCGAAGGAGGAGTGTACATCTAGGCTGAAATGGAATTCTTAGACATCGCATACCTAGGAGCAACTTATCATTACGTAGCCAAAGAAGAAGGATAAGGGAAAGGATTCCTAGCATTTGAATCATTATTCAAAGACAAAGAAGGACCTAGGAAAATGGTGTGACATCCATGGAGTAAGTGGAACTCAAAGGAGGAGTGTCGTGCTTGAAAAGCCTTTATATTTGAGATCTAGACTTTGGCACTTGAACCTCCACCAAAGCTTGCACCAGAATTGATATCGGCATTGACACTACAATCTACCATAGACTAGGTAGATAATAGACACAGATCCATATGTTGTCATTGCCACTATAAGTATAGCCGAAGGAGCTAGAGGAGGAGTGCCTCAATCATAGATGTGGGTGAAGGGGATAGCTTTGAATTTCATTGTTGATAGTGGCAGTGAGAAGAATTTGATCTCAACAAATATTGTAAAATGATTGGAGCTACCAATGACGTCTTGCCCTCATCATTGTATAATCAGTGGATTGAATCAAGATTGGACTAAATGTGTTAGTCAATAGTGCCTCTTGTCATATTCCATCAAGCATTTCAAGTACAAAGTACTTTGTGATGTGCCCCCCTCGAAGCCTATGATGTTCTGCTTGGTTATCCCTACATGTGGAAATATCACGATGTCTATTAGTCCAGACCCCGCAGTGTTGTCCTCACCTTGGGGGATCAGCCCTATAGGATACAAAAGGTCGCCCCTGTCACCACAATGTCTCTGACTAGCACCCAACATGGCAAACAACTGATTGCGCCAATCAGGAAGTTTGTACCTTCCATGTTCGATCAAAAGAAAAAGGAAATATCATTGCAACCAAAGGTTTTGACGATGTAGCAAACACCAAGTAGTTCTTCCACCAGGGGAAATGGTTCACCAAGAACCAGATTCAACTAAAGTTCCCTCACTTGGTCTAGGTAGTTGATGCAATGGGGACCATTGATTTCCAACAGGGGACAAATGATTCAAGCCACCATTAGGAACCTTTGGACCATTTGGGTTGTTTGGATACTCATTTGGAAAATTTGTGTTGTTCGGATACTCATTTGGAAAATTTGGGATGGTTTGGGACCATTTGGACAGGTTAGAGTGGTTTTGTGACCTGCACTTTTAGAACTGGTTTTGGGCCTTTCCCAATGATTTTTGGGGTGTAGAACACACTGTAGATCTCATCAAGAGCTTTGCAATGGTGTATTGTATGCCTGAAAAAGGGTTCATATGTAAAAGTTGTGGTCTCAATTTTCAAGTCTTGACAAGTTCATTGTTGCTTCTCGACTTCAATGCTCGTGACTGTTGGCTTTCAAATTTCTAGTTAGTTTTTCGGTCTTTACATTTTGCACTTTGTAATAAGACGAACTTTTTCCACCTCTCGTCATAGGCTTGAAGAATGAGCATAGCTACCTGTTAGCACACTTTTCCACCCTCCAATCAGATGTGATATATGGGTAAAATCAGCAATGGAAAAGGGCTAATTCAAGGAGAGAATGCCCCAAATTGTCATGGGCAAGCCCCCTCTCCGTTTGGGCTGGTGTGTGCCAACCTCATGGGCGAGTCCCTAGGTACTGGGCTGCTGATTTGAACCTGATTTTCTGGAAAAAAACACACAAAAACAGCAGCAAAAATGCTTTGGATAGCATGTAAACACACCACCAAAGCGTTAGGAAAAGATAATTTAAAGTCGCTTGGAGGGATCCTGCAGTGTTAGCGTGAGAGAGATGAAAGCAATACGGAAAGAAACCACTTAAAAGATAGGCAAATATCATAATAAATGGTGATGAGCTACTAATCAAATTGCAAGAGTAAGAACATAATATTGACAAGGAAAGTTTTTCAAAAACACAACACTTCTTTATTAAAGGCTTGCCAAAGGTTGATTGTTCCACAATAGACAAGTCCAAAACTGGTACAATGATTATCCTTGCTCAAAGAGAGAGTAGCTAGACTAGAAAAGAATGAGAGAAGAGAGAAAGTAATGAGTGCTGCTGCTGCAAAAATCTGACCCATAACAATGAGGAGAAGCCTCATTATATAGACCCATCAAGCGCATAGGTTAAATAGGAGGAAAAGATAAAAAGCACGAGGAAATAAATTTAGGCGTATGAACAATAATAGAGGGGGCATGAGAGAAAAGGCATGCACATTAATTAATTATTGAATGCGCTAGGAAATAGGGAGATGGAGGTCAACACTTGGGAGGAGAAATAATGAGGGTGAGCGCATGGAAAAGAGGAGATAAAGGATAAAAATAGGGAGGATACATGAGATAAAAAAGGAGGTATGCCCTAAATTTTAGGAACTAAGGCACATGAATTAGGGAACTAGGAAGTGGAGTGGAATACATAAATAAAGAGTGCGCATGGGAAAATAAAGGAGATGCGCCCTAAATTTAGGAATCAAGGTGCATTTAATGGTGGAAAGTACATGTGGTAAAGGAAAGAGATAAATGGATGCATGTGGGAGATAAGATAAAATAAGATAGTTTTATTAATGTTTGACTAATGACCACAAAAGTAGGTCAAAGGGATTGCTGAGTACAATGATGTCAATACAATGCGGGAGTACCAAAAGGTCTCCTATAAAAGGCGATAGGAAGAAAGTAAAGTGCAATTAGGTAGAGTATTAGAAAGCGAGAACTACCTTGAGGCATGAAAAACCCTCGGCCCCGAGCTCAGATACCTACTCGGATGATGGGGTGCATCGTAGGAGAAGATCTACGGGCAAGAGGAAACAAAAGAAAGGAAATAGATCTGTCATGGAATGGATCCATCTCTCCTACCATCCGAGGCCGAATGAAGAAAGATGAGTATAGTCAGGTGTCTCGAGGGGGAATTGGTGGGGTGCCTGGATCGTTTGTTGCACTGCTGGCTGGTAGAAGTAGTGCACCGACGAGGTCTGGGGGATCTTGTCCATTTCCTGAATGGGGATCTGGTCTGGCCATGTTGCTGAAATCTCGTGAGACGATGGAAGGTCCCATGGGTCCGCACTGATCTGGTGTCTGGGGCTGCGTTGGTGTCGGTCTTGGTGCCCCTTCCTGAGGGTAGCACCGGGAAGGAGGTGATCTGCCGAATGGAGTCCGGTCTCGTAGGAGGCTGAAGAGTATGTGCTCCGAGCCTGAGGGCCTCATGTATGTAGAGTGTATGTGGAGTGCCAAATGTTGTATTATTGTATTTTATGAGATGTATTATTGTATTTTATAAGATGAACTTATGAATTTGTCCATAGACTATTGTTTTATAACTTATATGGATTGGGAATGTTATTAATATATTTTTTTGTGCACAAAATTTACTGTATTTTGAGTTTTTTTTTTCTGTTTACACTGAGTTTTGTGGAGTTACCAAGTCTTGCTGAGCCCTATGCCAGCAGAGTCTTTGCCAAGGCCAAGTCTGACAACTTCTCAAAAAAACAAGAAAAAATGCCAAGTAGGGGTGCATTAGTGAAGATAAAGGTATAGAAACCCAAATGATTGCTTGCTGTTAAAAAAAAAGAGATCTGAAAACCCTAATTTCCTGTCTGAAAAATAACTTTAAAGAGTGCTGGATAAAGGAAGAAAAATCCCCACTAGCTTTGATACCATGTTATGAGGTGGAGGATCTACGGTGAATTCTCCAACAAACCCTAATCCAATAAGATAAACAATGCTGATATATAACAGCTTCTTAATGATAAACACAAGACAGATGTATCACATACCATAAACACATAACGAGAGATAGGATGCCCTTGGGCTTATGAACAATTCACTTGAATGAGATGATTACAAATGAGGTGATTGGTGTGTATTTATACTGATCACTTAGGGTTTAGGATGCTAGCTCTCAAAGGGAGACTAGGTTGGCCCTTGAATAAAATACAATAAAAGTGTAATAATGGGCATAACAACCCACAACTACCCACAGGTTGGACCTTTAAGGGCCTCAACTGCCACATAGTGGGCTGGCACATGGCAACAAAGGAAGATTGGCCAAAATATCTCAACAAGTCCGTGTCTACTCATTCCATTCCCTCAAATAGCCCTAATCTATTCATATATAAATCCTCTGTTTGTAGTCTTGATAGTTGAATCATCCAAGCTTCACTTCTTGAGTTCAAGGTGACAGCTTTAGCCATGTGAATCAAGAGCATTTATCCGACATAACCCTCCCCTATATGATTCAGTAGCATAGATAATAAGGTCATGGAGGTGGGGGGAGATTCTTCTCTATCCTATTACCGCACATGATCTTTTTTTGTTTGAAATGCTTCAGTCAATGGCTGGAATTGCACCTGCTAACTTGTGAAGGAAAATCTTGGCTAAGCAGCCTCGACTGGGAATCTATTCTGCCAAAGTAGCTCAGGAATCACACATGGCCCCATCCACATGAAATGCCTCCTTGTAGAGGCAAATCGGCCCACGAGAGCAAGCATATTATTAATGGGAAGCAAACCTGGATGGGTAGGATAACAACGCCCTGCTTTAACCACCCAGGCTGGACCCCATTGACCTGCACATGATCTTATGGGCCAACAAGATTCCTCTAAATCAAAGTTAGTGCCCAGATAGTTCCCAAGATGTCTCCACTGATCCATGACTTAGCCTATGGGAAATGCAAAACTGGAATCATTTGCTAATAGGAATATAGAGCATATGAAATTAAGTAGTGAACTAGCAAAAATAATATATTTTCAGCATAATTAATGAGTATTCCTTTAGCATTTACCGAATGAGATAATAAACCACTATGGAAGCACATAGCCCAGTGGCATAAGGAGGCAAAAGCATATAATAATGTCAACAGGATTGCTATCAAAGTAGGTCAATTGACATAGCTGCATCTAGGCTAGCGACTTTGCACTTCATAGCTCATGTCCTCTCACCAAAGCTCACTCTTGGTCTAGTAGGAAGGGAAACATACATACTCCTTTCTATTATTAGGGGTAAGGAAACATCCACCTATTGTTTTCTCTTTGAAATGCGCACAATGATGTCTCTTCCAGGACGATCACTCCATGTCTCTAGTCCATGATGACTTGAATTCATTGATTAATTACTCTAATGTTAACCTAAATCAAATAACTTAATTATATAATAGCCACAGTAAGGGGTTCCCTTGCCTAAGAATGCACATAAGGTCATGAAAATAGGTATGTTTTGCACCAGGTTTTTTGGCTTTCCACTATACATTCAAACTTCTTTTCTAACATGCCTGTAGTTTTCCCAAAATAATGGAATCATCATTCATGATAAAAACTTATAATCGAAAATATGGTATTACCTACTGTATAGTGCAGAAGATATCCAATAGGAACTTCACCTTGGCAGTGGAGCTTAGGTGTCTATAAGTTTAAAAGGCTGAATTATGATATGGTTTCCCTTTTATTTCTTTTTTGCATCATACATTATGACTTTTTCATAGTTGTACAACTGTAAACTACTGGAATACATGCAAGAAGTTAACAAATTTCAGTGTAATGATGTTGCTACAAATCGTTTTCTTTGTATGTGGCAATTTTGCAGAAGCTCGGAATAGTGTGACGGTATATCTTAAGTTTGCGTCTCCAGGAAAAGAGAGACAAGATTCAGTGTTTAATGGGCTTCAGGTATCTTTATTGCCTCCTGTTGAACTCATGATTACATGGATTCAGATATTGTTTGTATTTAGTGTTTTGATTTAACTGTTAGAGTTACTAACACAAGCATAGAAGAATTTATCCCTTTTAAAGATGCAGGAAGGGGAGCTGACCTAATGGTATCAAGCTCCTAGAGCTGATGCTTTAAGTTATTGTGTAGACAAGATTAGTTTACTTGAAGCAAGCTTACTAGGTGGCAATTTCCAGTAAGAACGAGTCTATGTTTGATCTATTTCTCTCCTTTTTGCCCCTTTCCTATTCTAATCTACATTATTCTTGACCATGATAGATAGTAGTATAGTACTGAACATGAGGCCAGGGTAAGAACTTTTAAGACATGAGTGAACTTCATCTGAGTTTGCTGTTGAGCACTAAATGCGATGCATTAATTTATATTTTAAGTGCCTGGTTACAAGTTGTTTTCTCCATTCTTTGTGTACCACTTTGTATGAAAAACTTGTAGCTGAAACATTCAATCCCAAGTTGTTAGGAATCTATAGGGCGTCAAAGATTGGGTGGAGAAAACAGATCCAGGACAATTTTTTTCTATTTTAAGCTAGAGTAGGGTCTGTTACCTCCCGAACTCTCACTTGTATGTGTAAAAGTTCCAAGCACAAAGTGAAATCCCAAGGGAAACTTAGAGGGGCTACCCACTGTCACCTCAGTAACTCCCTCTCTCAGTTTAGATTGACTCTTCTCCAACACAAGGGAGGTATCCCTCAGTAGGATTCCTAAGGCTATGGAGTGGAGGCTCTAGATGATGCTTGCAGAGTAAGCCTTAACAAAACAAATGTTGTTTTTGTAGCATAGTAAAATAATGGGGTGATGGAGGACAAGGGACTAATGGCTATCCAATATAGGGCAAATGAAGTCAAGGGGCTACACTAAGAGAACAATTTGTAAATGATTAAGACAAATGGAGCTATGCCATAATAAGCCTTAATGTGTTGTAAAATAATGAAGAAATACACTTGGAGAAGCCCTAAAGGTGCTACACTCAAACGGTAAACCATGCTATGATGGTGTGTCCTACAATGAAGCACTAGACTAGCAACAACAATTTGATAGAAGCAAGCTCATACATTCATATAGAACAACAAAGGGAGAAAGAGGGAAAATTCCTCACATAAATCCCTTCCAACATGGTAGATATACCCTTCCCCCCATGGCCTCTCAAGCATGTATTTAGCAAGTGATTCCTAACATACATCAACAACAATTAGAAATGACAAATATTAACTTCACATGTAAAAGAAATAATCCAATAATCTCCAAAAGCTTTCCATTAGATATTCAACAAAGCTTCAAGAGGAGAGACTCCTCACAAATCTAACCATGAAAAATAATGGAGAGGGCAAACCCTTATATAGGTTTAAGCTCTATCTCCATCTACAATAAAATAGTAATATCCCATGTCAAAACCCTAGATCTAGCCTAGGGAGGAGTAAACAAACAATATCCTCCAACTAGCATGACAAAAATACATAAAATAGTGGTGGTCAAGTCTCATGTACAAATCTTCACCAAGTATAGCTCCATAAGACTAGGGCATACTCCAATGTCCTCCATAAAATTCTCCAAGAGAAATTGCTCCATCAGTAGTTCCTCAACATATGTGCAACAAACCACTCAAATGGCATGTGTAGCTCCTCAAAAGGTGGATGTGTAGCTCTCCAAGGTGGGATGTCCTGCTCAAACTGGGGAAGAATGTGCAAAGACCAAGTAAAACCCTCATAAGGTGGCATGTGTGGCATCATGAGTGAGACATCCCATTAATAAGCAATGAATAAGTGTGTAATAGGAGCTCCAAAAGGTGGACCATGAGGGTTTGAATCAAGTCAAAACCCTAAATATAGCAAGTGTGAGACCTCCAACAAAAACGTCCATCAATGAAGCATGAAAAAGAGTGCAATGTGGCTTCAAGTGGTGAAACACTTCACCTCATGCATGAGTAATGTAACCAACAAGCCCAATGATTGAGTCAAATCCTCCAAAAGTGGACATGTGGCTGTCCAAGGTGCAAAACGTCCTGCATAATCATGAACATGTGGGCAATAAAGGCTCCAAAAGGTGAATGTTTCCCTTCATCCACGTGGAATGTCTCAACAATAATACATGAGAAGGTGTGCAAGGTGGCCTCATAAGGTTGAGCGCTCAATAATAAGGCATATAAAAGTGTGCAACAAACCACTCAAGCTTAAGATTCAAGATGTAACTATCCTCCATAAGTGTACTAAGGGCTAGCTCCATAAACCAAGGGATCAATCCATCATGGAGTAATGTGCAATGTGCGAGATCCATGGATCCATGTATCGCCATCAATCCATATACCAAGTCATCCAAGTGATCAAAGGAGGGGGATGATGGGGGGATTTGCACATATAAACCAATCTAAGTGTCAAACCAAGCCATATAAGCTAGGGTGCTCCAATAATAGGGTTCCAACCATGCTAAAACATGCCAAATAACCCCATAGAGTGTGAAACCATGTGAAAGAAAGAGGCAAATGCAA
>SNQJ01S0179346.1:0-19546 GCA_010110895.2 Picea sitchensis | reverse complement strand
TTCCCTAGAAGGAAACACTCTTTTATGAGGGAAATGTATTGCAGCTATGGATGGTGGTGAATATTGTATTTTGAGAGAGGATACTATGAGAGAAAGAACAGGAAGTTACAGCGGGTTTTGTTGTAGGTTGTATCCCTTCATTTGCTGGATAACAATAAAGGAAGGACCTGGCAATTTCTCTGGTGGACGTAGCCCACACTGGGTGAACCACGTAAATATGTGTCTCTCTTGTATTGTGTGTCTTCTTTGTTTTGTTTCTACATTTGTTTTATTTTATTGCTCCGCGGTCTTGTTTTTCTAACATCCCTGGGGGTGTAAGCCCTTTTACTCCATAGGGCATGCAAATCAAACTAAGGTAAATCTAGGAGGGTGTACACCCTTGCACTCCTAGCAACCTTGCCAAAAATGACTTATCAACCAACAAATGACATGAAAATTGGTGGAAGGTGTATGCACTTATACTCCTCCTATGGTTTCAAACAAGAGTAGCATGGAACAAGAAGAAAATACCAATTAATGTAGAAATTTCCTTACCAATTCCACAAGATGCAAGATCAAACCCTAGTTTACCAAGACATATCCATCCATAAGCAAGAGAAAAAGCCTCCAAGAGGTGTGCACGACCTTAGCTCCAAAACATACCAAGAGAAATCACCAAAATACATTTGAAAAAGAGAGAGAGAGAGAGAGATAATCTAGATTGCCCAAAGAGGGCGCAAATTTCAGCCAAGTATCCTTCTCACAATGGGAGAGCTATGTTAAAATGAAATGAGTTTGATTCGTATTTATACAAAAGCTCTAAAAAGTGTTTGTCCACTTAAAATTAGGGAAACCCACAAAGTGAGGAGGTCGACCTCCTTTACTTTTCCCCTTTACAACATAAAATTTAATTTGCACATAAGAAAATCCCTAAAAAGACATGACGTCACCCCTCTTAGGGAAACGTTTTGCCACTTTGAGCAAGTCCTTGATCTTGGAGATGAAACATTGGCCCTCCATAGGCCTCCTATTGCACCAGGGTCTTCTCCATGAAGCTAAGGCTTCTCCCCATCAAAATGTTCCAAGTGTCCATCATCACCACCAAAACCCTAGCCCTAGGGTAACGTCAAGCCCTCCAAATGTGGCGTTTTGGCCTCCAAAGGCAATTAGTTGGGCTTGTAGGGGCTAGGTGAGGTCCTCCATGGTGTCTTCCTTTACCTCCAAAGGAAATGTTCATCTTCCTTCTTTCCCCAAGGTGTGGGTCATGGCATTCAACCTGTGGGCTTCTTTCCCCAATGAAGGCCCAAGCTAGGCTTGTTCCTCCAAATCGTTCACTAGTCAAGGTCCTGCAAAGAAAAATAGGTGCGCCCTACAAGGATATCAAATCAAAGCATCGTGGCAAGTAAAATCACATTTAATATAAGAGCCACCCAAGCATGTACATAAAAAACTACCTCATCAAATTAAACAAGTGCTCAAAGACCCTATGCAATTTTTCAAGTTTAGGTATGGGAGGGTCGACAAGGTGACCTATTAGGTGAATCATTCCCTAAGTCAAGGAGTGTTTCCCAGGTGGACCACTCTCTAAGTCATGTGGAGAAGATGAAGTGGATGGGGGTAACACTTTTGAGCATGGGGTTCATGACATACAAGGGTTCATAGTGTCTCATTTATGGGTGCCTTTGTAGAGGGTGTGTTGCATCTTCATTTTCAATGCATCCTTTTTCCAAACCCATTTATTTCCATTAATTAATTAAGGTCCAAAACGACTGCGTACTCCCTATGGGTAAAATAAAGATTGGGGGGATGTACCACAGTGTCACTTGAAGGGAGAGGTACACAAAGTTCCATAGGGGTAAAATCAAGCTTGTAACACACTTGTGTAGATCCCTCAACAAGCGATACATTTTATATATATGTATTTTCTTTTGCAGGTCTTTGATTTTTTAGGAGAAACATTTCATTGTTCTCAAGACCTATTTGGGTGAGCATCTAGAAGGTTATGATTTGACTTTTATCTTTTTCCAGCTACATTTCCTCTGGTCCTTCAGCCCCTTCTTCCCATGAAATGAGGGACAATCCCTTCTTGGGTCAGTACACCCGAAAATCTCAAAAGATAAGGAGGCGAGGGGATGAAGTGTGAAAAGTGGTAAGTATGATCAAGAATGGCACGATGACTAGTCAAGGAGCCCTCCCAGTAGCAAACCCATCCATAAGGGTGACCACTTTCTAGGGCACAATTTCAACCACCAAGGTGAAACAAGACAAAGAGCATAATTTCCAAGCAAACGTTACATAATCCAAATCAGTTCAAAATGCAACATACTCAAAATGACTGAAATATTAAAGTGACACTTACCACAATACCTGACTTGTACCTCATGGGGTAAGTCCCATCATCTTCCAGAAGCAAGTTGATGTGGTGAACGCCATCATGATGAACTGAGGTGGTGTGGTGGTGATGCATGTCTCTGCCTATGCATGTGGACTTTGTCAGCCATATGTCTCTCGGTACTCCATGTCTGTAACATGAGGGCCTCGAGACATCATCTCCTTAGTTATCCCTAGGAATTGGGGATAACATCTAGCTCCTACTTGAGGACATGTGCCCACCGTAGAGTGCATGAGAACCTCAACATCTCCTGGTTAGACTTGTGCCTACACTGAAACATAAAACCATAAAATCTAGGGTGGTTGTACTCACCCTTTGTCTATATAATCAAAATCAAAATTTCAAAATTGACTACTAAATCAAAATTTTATTTTTTTTGCATTTTTCATATATATGATGAAAGAAAAACATGTAAATCAATAATGCAAGTGAGAAAAATGAAAATCAAAGATGAAATGCAACGAAGCTACCATGAGCAATCAAGATGCAAATGCAAGGAAACAAGATGACCTACCTACTTACTTGGGGCTTGGGCCTTGAAGAAGTCAAGTACCTTGAATGTAGGGTTGGAGAAGAGACCCATCTACTGGTAATGGCATCTTTCTCCCATCCAAGGTTATCAAGTAGTATTTCTCTTTCTCAGACTTCTTCTTGATGATGTAAGGGCTAATCCAAGAACTACCATCCCTCTGATCATATTTAGGCTTGCCCTTCCTCTTGTTCCACATGAATGTGAGACTTCCTTCACTGTAGTTGATGTAATATGACTATTTTTGCTTCAATGCTTGGAGGATGATGTAATCATTGTAGTGCCTTCCACCTCTCTTTGTCATTATGTAAATCACCTGCAGTATGACGTGTTGCAATTTGAGTTTGTTTATGTATTAGTATTTCTCTATCTTTTACTTGGAGAGTTGATATCTTCCTTGGGAGTTTGATTGAGGTATGCTGTAGTGGAAAGACTACTTTGTTTCCTGTTATTGTCTTTGTAAGAGATGAAGGATCAGTGATGTTGGTTATTGGATTATTATCTAATGATATTGTTAAGGTTTAAGATATTATTAGGTTACTTTCAATTTACTAGATAACCATATCAAAGATAGGATCACTGAGAGAAACACAATCACAAGAGTACACAAGCATTTATCCCGGGAAACCCTCAAGGGGAAGAAAACCTAGCAAAACTTTTTAATATAGATTCAATAACCAAGTACAACTCCAAAATAACTCTCTCTCTACGAGAGACAAACTACCATGATGCTAGACCAGAAAATAGGCAAGACAATAAACCAAACACTATAGAATATCCTCTCCCAAGAAATGCGCCCCTCTCTCTTCCTTCTTCCGGCAACTGGTAACTGTAGCTTCCTTCAATACTTGCGCACTAGATGAGTGAGTTGAGTGAGTGAACAAATGAGTGGTTGGCTTCCTTTATTTATACAAATTGACAAGTGCTAAAAGGAGGTGTCTCTTCACTGGCAAGGCCGACTTGTCTTTCTGGGTGGTTAGAACCACTTTAATTTTCCTAGGGGTTGACTTCTTAATTTGCATATTACAATTAGGGTTTGACCAATCTGAAAAAATAGATTTGGTCAATTACAAATGCCTGACATGATCAATCCACAAAAGGGGATTGATCTAATCAATAATATGTATTTTATCTTTTACTTTATCCACAAAAGAGGATAAGAATATTCTTTGCAGTTACACAATATTTTAACACTCCCTCTTAACAAGAAGGATATTCTTTATGTTTTGACAGGTCACTAGATGTCATCATCAACTAGACAATATCATCTAGGAAATATCATCAACTGGGCAACATCATCAACTGGGTAACAACATCAACTGGATAACAGGAGGCATCAATATAATCAACTTTGTCATCTGGCATCACAATCACTGACTAGTTTTCCATGAATCTATATTAAAGAAGTCTTGTTCTCTTTATCTTCACGCATAAGATACTCTTTCTTATCTTCACATAAAAGATATCTTATCTTCACACAGAAGATGTCTTATCTTCACACAGAAGATGTCTTATCTTCACACAGAAGATATTCTATGAGTTTTTCCATTCCTTTTATGTTCTCCCTTCTCTTGTAGTCATCTATCTCACCCATCCTCTCCTTCTCTGTAGTCATCTATCTCACCCATCCATTGTGGAGGACTACTACCATAGCTTCACTCCTAGCCATTCCACATGAACTAGAGAAGCTAAGATGCTAGCCTGGGCAAGACTAGACTCCTTTCCATGATCCACACAAGATCACTACACAAACCTCAAGAGCAAACTAACTATTCCACATGGTCAAGGTTTGTGTTCCTGTGCCACTCAACTTGGCCGCAGGAGAGCATCTGCCCGTCAGCCTCCTTGGAGAAACATCCACATCTCCTTCTCTATGAGGGTTGTCACACCCCTCTCTACGAAGGTATTCTAGCATGTCCCTAGAGTATCCAAAACTCAATACTTGGACAGAGGCCAACCTTGGCAAATTTCTCATTCCCCTTCTCTACGAAGGTCTCTTCTCTTTTTCTTCTCTATGAAGGTCTACCTGTAGGATTGCTCATTCCTTCTCTATGAAGGTCTCTTGCTTCTCTACGAAGGTCTAGCTATAGGATCTAAAAAATTCTCTTGTGGTCCAAAATCTTTCCATGGTATAATACCATGCTACCCATTTGTTGGGCACCATCCATCTACTGGATAAC
This sequence comes from Picea sitchensis, assembly GCA_010110895.2. NCBI lineage: Eukaryota > Viridiplantae > Streptophyta > Pinopsida > Pinales > Pinaceae > Picea > Picea sitchensis. The sequence continues at coordinate 14,466 of SNQJ01S0179346.1, read as the reverse complement.
TTTCATCTTGATCAAAATATCTGGGCACCATCCATCTGCTTTCCTAACTGCACCAAATCACGATCCTCCATTTTGAACTTGGAGACATAGCTCTCTCTTGCACCAAACTAAGAGCTTCTAATCATTATCCTTGAAGTTCTCTTCTGTAATATCCCAGGTGCCTTCTTGAGTTCAAACATTTCTTTCTTTCTGACTTCATACTGGATCAACCTGCTCCGTCTTCATCTGTAAGAACGATACTGGAGAAACCTATAGTTACCTGCATCTCATCAATTATATCTGAGTATCCATCTTTCTCTTCATCTTGAACACTTCTGTTCTGCATCTTTAGGAGCCTCCTGCTCCTATATAAATACTGGATACTATCTGGTTCTTACTGACTGTCACCGTATCATAAGTCCTTCTCATGCTGTCTAAATTTTGCAAGTCAAGGCATAAGTTATTTCTTCTGAGACCTGTAAACTTACTTACAATATTCTTTCTGAGATATGTCACTTAGCCAATCATTCAGTAACAATAAGCAGTAATCAAATAAAATTGTATAATGATTTCTATCATAGTAGTACACATCTTTTCTTACGCAAAACTTGTTCAACCACGTATACATCTGAAAACCTGATCATGAATAAGACTTTTGAATTCTTTTTCACTCTATCTATGAAATTACCAAATTTTTCCTTACTATCATAGCTGAACACATACCTTTGTCACTCTCATGAGTGATCATGCCTGAAATAAATATTTTATCTCTTTCTTTATCCTCTTCTTTGATACTTCCTTCATAAATATGCATAGACACTGAAATAAAACGAGGTTGATTAACATTCTCACAAAAATTTAACTTGTAATGATAAAGTATTAAAGTAAACAAGATACTAAAAATGAACATGAATACTTATCTTTTGTTTTTGTGTGGGGAGGCTCCATAGACTCCACCATTTTCTATCTGTTTTCAAATCAACTATCTTCAACTTAAAGTACATAATCCTCAATTTCTACTAAAGCTTTCTTTGAGGGAGGAGATTCTTCTTCCTCTTCCACATGTGCTTGATGCTTTCTTTTCCCTTCTTCTTATGCTTGGTCTTTTTCTCTTCTTCCTCTGGTTTTGGTACACCCACTATAACATGTTCTAGGAGATCATTCTCATATAAAATCATATGCAACCTATGCTTCCAAGATCCGAAATTTCTAGATCCTTCCATCATGTCTTCTACCCTCATACTGGTAGCCATTCTTTCTTGCAGTAGAAACCCTAGATCTTCGGGCTATAGAAATAATAAAAATCAAATTTCTCGGATCTGAAAAATGAACTCACCAAAAGATGTGCTGGATTGAGGTGAGTATGTTGGTATAGTCAGTTTCTGAAAATTCCAATTTCTAACCCTTGAAACTGGACCTGCGAAATTTTGGATTGCAACTTCTGGTTTTCTGGTACTTCTTGTTTCCTGGTACTTCTGGTTTTTTGGTACTTCTTATTTCCTGGTACTTCTGGTTTTCTGGTACTTCTGGTACCGATGAAAACTAGGGTTTTACTTTCTGAGAGTTCTATCAACTAAAAAGGTGTGCTGAAGGTGTCAATGAGTTCCTTAGGCTAGGGCACATGTTTCTAGATTATCTTTGGGATGAAATTCATCTTCAATAAAAAAAACCCTAATTTTCTTGTACGACAACAATGACATTTTTCTTTTTCCTATGAAATATGCTCTCTTCAGCTTAGCTCTGATACCATGTTAAGTTTTAAGCTATTATTAGGTTACTTTCATTTTACTAGATAACCATAGAAAATATAGGACCACTGAGAGAAACACAATCACAATAGTACACAAGCATTTATTCTGGGAAACCTAACAAAACTTTTTAATATAGATTCAATGACCAAGTACAGCTCCAAAATAAATCTCTCTCTATGAGAGACAAACTACCATGATGCTAGACCAGAAAATAGCCAAGACAATAAACCAAACATTGGAGAATATCCTCTCCAAAGCAATGTGCCTCTCTCTCTTCATTCTTCTGACAACTGGTAACTGCAGCTTCCTTCAATACTTGCGCACTAGATGAGTGGGCTAAGTGAGTGAACAAATGAGTGGTTGGCTTCTTTTATTTATACAAATTGGCAAGTGCTGAAAGGAGGTGTCTCTTCAATGGCAGGGCTGACTTGTCTTTCTGGGTGGTTAGAACCACTTGGTTAGAACCACTTTAATTTTCCTGGGGGCTGACTTCTTAATTTGCATATTACAATTAGCATTTGACCAATCTGAAAAAGGGGATTTGGGCAATTACAAATGACCGACATGATCAATCCACAAAAGGGGATTGATCTAATCAATAATATATATTTTATATTTTACTTTATCCACAAAAGGGGATAAGAATATTCTTTCAGTTACACAATATTTTAACAGATATCTTGGATGAAAAATATTGTTGCTTATTCTACTTGCATGATCCATTGATTGTTTATAGTTGTATGACAATTCTATGTTCTACATTCTCTTCATTAAGTGTTTATGCAATATTTGATTGATTTGATTGACAAGAATTATCTTTCGGATCCTCGTGTGATGTTTTCCATTTCACATTCAAGGCCCCTTTGTGAAAATGTAAACTCTATCACCCAAAGATTAAGGCATTGGTCCCGATAGTTCCCTCCACCAAAAGTTTACATTATGTACTTGTATTTTCATGAATCATGTTGAATATATGAGGAATTAGAGACACGTGGAATTTAATCAGAGATACCTCTCTTGGGATGGGAAAACACTAGCTTAGAAGTGGGAGGACATGATACTATGGTGACAGTGGACAACTCTCCCACATAACCTCAAGGCTGTCCCATCTACATTATGGATTTGATAATTAAAGGTTTAGTTTTGAGGGGTAACAAATCCTTTCACACATGAAGCATGCAAAGAAGAATAAACTAAAGATGGGGACTTTGAGGATATACACTAGTAGTTGTAAGGTCAAAATACTCATGAAGAAGGAGACAACAGGGTTGACTACCATCCAATATGGGTTACTCAAGTTGGGGATGTTGTGTGTGCTTAAAGGAGAAAGAATACAACTCATAATTCAGGTTCGTACCTCCAAAGTTGTTGGCCATTTTGGTGTTGGAAAAACAATAGCAAACTAACAAAGTGTGTGTATTGATCCAAATTAGAAGTATCTAGGTTTATAAGAGGATGGACACTTTGTTGTATTAACAAGCCCAAGAACAGGAAGCAAGGACTATATAGTCCATTGGTTGTACCTACAAGGCCATGAGAAATCATATCCATGGACTTTATCGGAGGTTTTCCAAGGACAAGACAAGGGCACAACTACTTTTTGTGGTAGTTTTGTGATTTAGTAAAATGTGCTTCTTGATGTGTTGTAAAGAGACCATCAAAGGACCAGAAGAAACAAGATTATTCTTTGCATTGGGTTGGATGTGATTTAGGATACCAAGGAGCATTATTTCTGATAGAAATATAAGATCCCATAGTACGTTTTGGTCTACATTATGAAAGAAGATTGGATACAAAACTAAAGAGATTGACAACCTTCTATCGAAAAATGGATGGTCAAACGAAGGTGGTGAAAAAGACATTGGTGCAACTTTTCATTGGTTATATCCAAAAGAATTCTAGGTTCTGGGATGAAAATATGATCCACATTCAAGATTCTAGTATAACATGGTAGTGCACACTTCCACTAGTGTGTCCCCTTCTGAAACTTGTTTTTGATATTTTCCACCTCCACTTTTAGGCATTGTATATCGGAAACATGAAGGAGAAAAGGAAAAATCCTTAAGTGATGTGTTGAAGGTAGAAAAATTCATTGATAAAATAAGGCTGGTCAATTAACAAGTTCAAGAACGATTGAAGGAAACACATGAAAAGTACAAGTCCAGGCATGGAAAACACATGATAGAAAATATATTCAAGGCAAGAGATCAAGTTTGACTACACATGAACAAAGAAACACCATAGGGAGCATGGAAGAATTTCAAGTCCTTGACATGTGGATCTTTCAAAGCGTTATAATAGGTAGGAAACAATACTTACATACTCACTTTATGTCCATACTTGCACATTTACTTAGTGATGAATGTTGAAAATCTGAAACTGTATGAACCATCCATGCTTGATGAAGAAGAGTTAGCAAAATATAAGATAGAAGAAGACCATAATGACCAGAAGGGGTTAGCAAGAATTTTGGAAGATTAGGTTAAAAGGGTAACTACTAAGAAAATAAAAGTGGTACTCCAAGGAGAAAGTTTAGGAAGATTTTCCGCATCTCCTTCACAGTTTTGGGGATGAAAAGCATTCCAAAATGGGGAGGTACGATTTGATTGCATAAAAATGTATTTATTTGTTTCTTGGCTCTGTATGGAGTGTGTTATTACCGAGAAATTCTAACCCCAAAAATGTTGAAGGGAGTCTGGATAACATTAGGAAATAAGCCATTGTCACCTCGCTTACCTCCTCTCACTTCAAATTTAGTTCCTACTAACATCAAGGTGGTATCCTTAAGCAATCTAAGGAAATAAATTGTTAGTCAAAGAATGATTAATAACACCTCAAATTGAAATAAAATCTTTGTGTCATGTTATCACAAGTTGTAGGTTGGGCAAAGCCCGACCCAAACCACAATATGATGACAACTAGGAGAATAACTATCCACTGTCACCTTAGATAGTTATTCCCGTCACTTTAGAGGTGAATCTCGGGTGACCCTAGGGGGAAATGAGTCGAAAAGGGAGATGATGGAATGAATGCCCCTATAGGTTAAGTTTCTAAGTGGAAGATGACTTTGATGACACGTCTCATAAGTGGTTTAAGGTTTCCAAGTCTTTAAGTACCTATGGAAAGTGTTTGTACCTGCCTGAGACATAAGAAAAGCCAAATGCATAAGATATAGACAAGCAAGTTAAGCTTGTTGTCCCTGTTTGAAGCAGTTAACAAGAATATACATCAGCCAATAAGTGATAGATAAAATCTGATAATAATATGCTAAAAGTCCAACAAGTGATACAAGAAATAAGCTAGTAAACACAAGAACAACTCAAGTATAAAAGCATAGACTTTGGCATAGATGTAAGGCTGTTATAGATAAGTATTGCAGAGATGTATTTGTATCCTTTTGGATGTAGCAAAAAAAAATTTATAACACAAAAATAAGCCACCAAAAATCACAAAGAATCCACCCAAAAGATACATTAGGACTAGTAGATTACGCTGACAAATTCTTAGCAAATTCTGATGGTTGAAATGTGTGTTATGAATCAAAAGGAGAGTGATTTGTTGCAACCCTAATGATTGTTGCTTTAATTTAATTGTATCTCCCAAGAGACTAAGTAGACTAATATTCCCTAGAGGCTTTAGCAAGCTCAAGGCATCAACAATAGATTCCAACTTGAACAATATTAATATCTCGCTAAATCACATTTACCAAAGCAAAAAAATTATATCTCCAATGCAAATTTCAAATTAGTGCCTTTAACAAAAGGGTGAATGGATTCTTTAAAACACAAGTTATATCAACAAGATCCCTAGGGGTGTAAACCCTCTTACTTCCTAGGGAATGCAAACTAAACTCAAGGTAGATCAAGGAAGGTGTACACCCTTGTACTCTTCCAAGATACCTTGCAATACAAGACTTGTAAACTAGCAAATGAATAGAACTTGATGGAGGGTGTATTCACTTATACTCCTCCTAAGGTTTAAACCAAGAATGTCATGAAATTTGTAAGAAGAATGCCAATTTTCCTTACCAAAACCAAGAAAGTTACAAGATCAAACTCTAGTTTCACCAAGAAAAACCATCCATAAGCAAGAACAAGAGTATCCAAGAGGTGTGCATCACCTTAGCTCATCCATTCATCAAGAGATATACAAAAAATCATTTTCAAAAGAAAGAGATACCAAAAATGTTCAAGTATAGAGAAAATTTCAGCCAATGTAGTCTTCTCACAATGGGACATCTATGATGAAAGTGAAATAGAGGTGACCTCTATTTATACAAATCCTCTAAACATTATTTGTCCAATTCAAAGGGTAAACTACAAGATAAGGGGGAAACAACCCTTACTCTTGCCCCTTTTCCAAAATAACATTTTTTAATTCATAATTTGCACATAAGATCAACCCTAGAAACATGACCTCACCCTCGTGGGGCAACGTTTTGGCACCTTTAGGTCAAGACGTTAGGTTAGAGATGAGTGCGCTAGGCCTCCAAAGGCCAATTGTCTTCAAGGTAAGCTTCTCCTCCATGATCCAAGGGATCCCTCCCTCAAAATGCACCAAGTGTCTCCAATCACCACCAAACCCTAGCCCTAGGGTGGCATCAAGCCCTTAAAGGTGACATTTTGGCCTCCACAGGCAAGTTATTTAGCTTATAGGGGCTAGGTGAGATTGTCCAAGGCATCATTTAGGCCTCCTAAGGTATATCATCATCATCTGATGTGTGGGCCCTGGTACCCAAACTGTAGGCTTCAAGCCCCAAGGAAGCCCAAGCTAGGCTTGTTCTTCCAAAACTTTCCACCAACTAGGTCCTGCAAAGACAATGAATACACCCTCCAAGGATATCAATTCAAATACATCATGATGAGTAAATAAAATCAATAAAAGAGACATCTAAGAATGTACATCCAAACTACCACATCAAAATAAAAAAGTGCTCAAATACCCTATGCAATTTGCCAAGTTTAGGTATGGGAGGGTTGACAAAGCGACCTATTGGGTGAATCCTACCTCAAGTTTAGGAGGGTTTCCTGAGTGGACCTCTTTCTAAGCCATGTGGATGGAGTGACATGGATGGGGGTAAGACTTTTGGGCATGGGGTTCATGACATACAAAGGGTTGTAGTTTCTCATTTATGGGTGCCTTTGTAGAGGGTGTACTGCACCTTCGTTTACAATGCAACCTTTTCCCAAACCCATTCCTTGCCTTTTATTATTTTAAGATGTTTCCAGGTTGAAGCCAAGGTGGGGCTTCTACCTAAGATTGAAAAATAGTGCCCACATTGACTCTACCCTGGTCACATCATGCTTCCCCAAGTTGAAAACATGTGTGGGGCTTCTACCTAAGCATTGAAAATAGTGCCAACACATGCTCCCCTTTAGTTGGTATCTGTATTATTTATTTTTCACGTGTCCAATTAGTTTCTTACAAGAGACATTTCATTGTCCTCGAGATCCTTGGGCGAGCATCTAGAAGGTTTATGATTGGATTTTATCTTTTTCTAGCTACAAGCCTCCGGGCCTTCAGCCCCTTCTTCCTGTGAAATGAGGGACAACCCCTTCTTGGGTTAGTACACCCGAAAATCCCAAAAGGTAAGGAGACGAGGGGATAAAGTGTGGAAATTGACAAGTATGGTCAAGAATAGCATGATGAATTGTAAAGTTGACCTCTCAGTTGAAAACCTATCCCTAAGGGTGACCCACTTACTAGGGCGCAATGTCAACCACTAAAGTGAAATAGGGCAAAGAGCATAATGTCCAAGCAAACATTACATAATCAAAATAAATAATAGATGCAACAAACCAAATGCCTCAAATATTGAAATGAAACTCACCATAATACCTGGCTTGCACCTCATGGATCAAGACCCAATGTCTTCCAGAAGCCATCTGATGTGGTGGATACCGTCACGACAATCTTGGAACTGTGGTGGCAAGGTGGGTCTATGTCTATGCAAGTGGACACTACTGGTCAAACTGTCTCTCGGTACTCCATGTATGCAACCTGTGGGCCTCGAGACATCATATCCTTCGTTATCCCTAGGAGTTGGGGATACCATGTCCTTTTACAAATATGCGATTAAATTCAAACAAAAATCAGTTGGAAATTGCATAAAAAACTGAAATTATGCATAAAAAATGATGTAGAATTTGTACTATGCTTTGGGCACGCTACACGGTGCAACTATAAATTGAAAGATGTCTAAATATGGTGCAAAAAACAACAAGTTCAACAGGATGTAATGGCTATTTTGAAGGCTGAAAATGCTAATTAAAATGCCATTTTTGTATTTTTAATGTTTTTGTGTTTTTCTAATGCACACAAATTACAAAAGACACAGTTTCTCTTTTATTGTAACATAACAAAATAAAAAATCTAAGCTTTCTTTTTTGGATAGAACTAAAGGACAACGAAAGAACCTAATCTATATGCCTTATATGCCTAGGATGCACATAAATCAAGTAATTAAATAAATTTTCTTTTTTGAATGATTAAATACTCTTAAAAGACTGATCGGTGCCTTATGGAGTCGAATTATGCATGAATAAAAGAGAGTAAGGTAAACGATAATGTTTAAGTCTTATTTCTTAGATTCTATCAAGCGTGCAATAAAACAAGTAAGAATCTAAGAGAAATGGAAGTTCTTACACTCAAAACACATGAAAATAGTCACCAAGAAAGTAGTTTATTTGTCTTTATTATCAAGGGTTGTAGGAAGAACAAAATATTTGACATGTAGGAACACACCAAAAAGTCTCCAAGATCTCAGGGAAGCCAATATTTTAGATCTCCTCCACATTAGATGGGGTAGTTACAATCACAATGTTGCAATGAAGAAGTACAATTGGTATATGTGCTTGATGTTATCTCTCAATTACACTCTTTCAAGAAAGAAGAATGGAAGCAACAGAAGGAGGCATACACTGATTAACCACTCTCCCTTTTACATTGCTTGTACAATGTTTTATTGAGAGGGAACAACCTAAGAATAAAGAAAATAGAATAACATGGCATGTGTCCAAAAATACTCCAAGAACATCCCTAAGTGAAGCACTCCCCTCTAGGTCAAACGTGGTAGGACTAGGCTCATGCCAATGCATAAAACATTTATCTGAGTCCTATGCCCTAATATGTTAGGAGATTTTCCCTAAAAGTCAACAATTTCATAAACATAAACTACCGCTTTTGTTGATATTATGGTAGCTGCGGGAGGTATTATCCTCTACATGTAACCTCGGTGATACTAGAATATTTCGAGAAGCAAGAGAAACCCTAAAACGTTGGATAATAACCCTAGGAGACAAGTCGACTCAAGAGAATATTTATTATTGAGTTATTAGCCTCCAGAAGTAGAAGTTGACCTAATTAGGTCACTTGGAGGACTATAAATAAGAGAGTGCTAGAGCTCATTTGTCACACTCTCTCTCACAACTGCATAAGACCAATGGTGCACAAGTTTGGAGAGGATCTGCAGTTGCATATGCTTCCACTGGAATTTTGGTTTTAGCTTGGACTTTCTCTCTGGTTATGATTTGGACTTTTTGCTTGGTATGCTAGCTCTGAAGAGAGGTACGTTACCTTGGTTGGCTATTGGTTCTAAGGTTTGCTTCCAAAATTATTCTCTCTATCAAGGTTAAGGTGCTTTTTGGCACAGGGGCAGACCCAGGGTTCAGCTCCAAGAATGCACCAACAAGCCCTAACTACTGGCCCTTTCAGAAACACCTGCGAGGTAGATGCAGTCTCACCTGAAGTAGCTATGGGGTGTTGAAGGACACAAATGTCTACAACCAAAGGGAATACAAAGTGGATCATGTACAAGCACAACACAACATCTAGATATCAATTACCAGCTTATATCTACTTCGCAAAACTATCTTTCAGATCTAACATACTAATACATCAACAGAGTAACAGAAGCAAGAAAACAACATCAATCACCCACAACACAAGATATACGTGGATCACCCTCTCCCTAGGGATACATCCACAGAATTGTGATTTATATTATATTAAGATGAAAGCATACAGTTCTTATCTGAGCTCTTAGCTAGAAGATCTTCTCTCTTTCTCTCTCTATCTTCTCTCGGTCCTCCCTCCCTGTGCACCTAACTACAGGGTTGATCTTTGCACCTAGCTGAAGATCTTACAATACAAACTATTCTCACAATACAATAGTTCTCTCTTAATAGCAATCTCTTCTCATAACATAATCAAACCCATCCCATGTCCTCTTGACCTTTATTTATACCTTACAATAGCTCACTAACATCCTTAGGCTGAGACCTAAGTGTCAAAACCCTAGATACCAAAACCCTATGTCAACTTGACCCACGTTTTCAAGGCTTCGCCAGCCTGTCTTTCCTTTCTTCTCGCATGGTGCTCCAAAGCGAACGATGGCTTATTCCTCTTGCTGAGTTGTCCACGATCCATCTTCCTTATTGATCTGTCATCTTCGATATCCTTGTCCAATGGATTGCTTTCTCTTACTTCACTCTGTCTTTTCTTCTCTTCTTCTCACTTCGACCCAATATCAGTCACTATGTCTTCCACACAGTTCGCATTCCATCTTTTCTACCTTAATCTTCTCTTAATTCCATACCCAAGGGCCAATAGGCCCCCAACACTCACCTGCGTCTCGTCTTGAGGCACTTCAGATTTGATCTTCCTGATTTTCTTTGACTTCAGACTGTGCAGGGCAGCTTGTGCTTTCTTCTCTCTCCCTCCCTTCCTTGTGCAGACTGTCTTTTCTGTGTCTGGTACCCAGTTTCAACTGCACCTATTACCTGGACCCTTTTCCTCTTGCTTTTACTAAGAGCTATGAGGCAGCTAGTTGTCATAGTACAATTTCAACCAGCTCCCATTCACCAAACCTTCCTTCCATTCTCCATTCAAAGTCTTCAACTGCGCAGCTCCTCCTTCTATAACATAGGCAACCACATATGGACCAAGCCAATGCGTTCTGAACTTTCCTGGATGCTTCATGAACTTACTGTCTTATACCAATACCAAATTGCCTTGCTTAAATTCCTTCTTCTTGATTTTTTTGTCATGGTAGGACTTTTCTCTTTCCTTTTGTACCTGCTAATGAAATCCTGCAATAAATTTGTCTTCTTCTAGTTCGACCAACTGCACGAGCCTCTCTTGAACAGTGCTAGTGTCATCCATATCTATAAAGGCAACAATTCTTAAGATTGGGACCAAATATTCCATCGGGACAACTGCTTCAAGACCGTAAACCAACTTGAAGGGAGTTTGTATGGTCAGCTTCTTGCAAGTGGTTCTGTAGGCCCATAGTACTGCTGGTACTCTTAAATCCCAGTCATCCATGTTCACACTGCAAATATTTGTCATCGTTGTCTCCAAAATCTTATTGAATGCTTCAACTGTCTCGTTCGCTTGTGGATGGTAGGGTGTTCTCTTCTGATGATGGACTGCAAATTCTTCAGTCAAGGCTTCAACGGTCTTATTGATGAAATGTGTGCCTTGATCGCTCATAAGGATCTTCAGGCATCCAAACCTGGTTATGATGTCATCAAATATGAAGTGCACAGATGTAGTTTCATTACAATCCTTAACTTCTCATGCTTTGGCCCATCTGGTCAAGTACTCTATCGCAGTGACGATGTACCTTGCTCCTGTGCGCTTTCCTGGTGGGTTTATAGGTCCCACAAAATCAATGGCCCATTTCTCAAATGCTTGTAGGGTTAGTTGTGGTGCTAAAGGCATTTCATCTCTTCTGGATGGTATCCCAACTCTTTGTCATACATCACAGGCTCTGTAATAGTCCTTAGCATCTCTGTGCAAAGTAGGCCACCAAAGGCCAACTCTAAGAACCTTCTGTGTTGTTGCTTTCCCGCGTAGTGTCCTCCTGCGATTCCTTCATGAGATTCTGTGAGGATCAATGGTCGCTTTGCCTCCATAACACACCTCCTCAATATCTCATCAAGTCCCATCTTGTATAGATTTCCAATGAAAGTTAGCTCAATTCATGGTCCTTCTATGTCTCTTTGGCCTTATGTTTCGGCGATGTTCACCTTCCTAGGATCATTGTCTTTGTCAACATTGATATTGAAACAACCTTGCAGTTTTTGGAGAGGCACAGTCCATTCGTCCTCTTCTTGTTCCACAGGGAGGCTAGGGGCCTCCTCAAATACTTTATGTCTTACAATCTGTAATGCTTGATCCACTGTAGGATATTGGCTTTCAAACAAAAAGGTAGTTACAAAGTTCTGGGTCATACCTTTCCAATATGCAGTGATGAGGCATAGTTCTTCTTGAAGATACCATTTGATAGGGGTTGTGTCTAGTGTGTTGATGAATTTGTGCACCCATTTATCTTGAGGAATGTTTCTCTAAGCTTCCTCACAATTTCGTGCATGGTCCTTCGGGAAGCCTCAACCTGTGTACCAAACTTCGCAGCCTTCTACTTGCTCTGAAAACCATGCTGTCATCAAAGTGTGACATTGTACCCAGTCTGTAATGTTGTTTTTGTGTGTCCCCCACCATCTTGTTGGAGTTGATTTCAAGGCCTCATCCATTGCCAACAATATTTGTTGTGTTGGTACAATTTATTCAAAGTCCAACAAGAATGGTTCTAAATGATTTAGACCATCTAAGGTGGGCAAGTTACTTACTATTATGTCAATCCAACGAAATTGTTTGGTTAATCTAGAAGATCTTCTTGTAGATACTACATACATTTTGTTCTGCCAGTTCTCCAGTGCTTCTTCTGAATCTGATGAACATGCATTGTCGCTTCGCCATCTTAGGTTCCCATCCACCGTAAGATTAATGTAATCTTGTTGTCTGGCTGTTAATTTGTATATGTTTTCTAGTTCATATGTGCGGTCTTCTTCTCTGATGGGTTCTATGTATCTCTGAGCTTCATCAATATCCAAAGGTGCAATGACCCTAAGGCCATATCCTTCAAACATCATTCTTCTTTTCTTTAAATCAACCACAATGGAATTATTGAAGACCCAGTCAATTCCTAATAGCGCAGGGTAAGGACAACTATCATCAACTATCTGAATCATCTCGAAGTCTGAAAATGTCCTTACTCCGTCGATGTCCACAGGGACATGTTCTAATCTTCCAAAGGGGCTTACAGCTTGTTGATTAGCCATCCTAAGCCTGATAGGGGAATATATAAACGTAGTTTTTCCCATCAGTGCCCAGGTCTACTTCGTCATGACATTGACCTCTGACCCTAAGTCGAGGACCACATAGTCTATATTATACTCTCCAATTTGAGAATTTAGGTGTAATTCCTTATTTGTCCTTCTCTTTCTAGAGACTTGGTGTAATACTCTATTCAACAATGTATCTATCTTTCCTAGCCCGTATTGTCTGATTAAATTTTGTAGCTCTTGTACAATGCTTTCATCCTGAATCAACTTAATACAAGTATATAAGAATTCCATGAGCTTGATTACATCTTTTCCTTCTCCTGGCAGAGCATACTGATTGAATGCCAGAGGCATTCCAGATTTTCTTACTTCTGGTCGTGTCTTCAATGAATAACCTTGGTCTCTCCCAAATTCTTTTCTTGCCTCCTCAAATATTTTATTTTGTTTCTTTTCATCAAAAGCTCGTGTCTTCTCTGTAGCTTTCTTGAATCCTGATTCTTCTGTAGTATTTCCTTAGGTCACTCTATCTTCTCCTATAACAATGCCTCCTCTAGTGATAACAATGACTCTAGGGTCCTCTCCACGGGGTTCAACATATATCAGTTTCACTTACGGGTTCTGCTGAGGTCCTCGTCTCTCCTGAAGTTTGGCTAGCAACACAGGACAGTCTTCGATAACATGTTTGAATGAGCTGTAGTAGCTGCAAGTGGTGCAAGGGTTTTAACAGTCCCTTGCTAAGTGTCTTGGCTGCACGCAGTTATAATAGATGATTTTTCCTTGACCTTGACCCATACCTCCTCCTCTTCCTCTTCCTCTAAATCCACCACAAGGGTTGAAGTTTCTTCTTCCTGGGGAGTTATACTGCACAGTGCTTCCTTCTTGTTGTACTTCACCTTGAATTTTGTATATATCCCTCAACCTTTCATGCATGAGGTCATAAGCCCTACAATCCCTGTCATCATGTCCTACCGACTTACAAAACATGCAATACATATTTGTGGGTGTCTTGACATATTTTTGTAGATAGTAACATTCACCAGGGCAATGTCGATTTCTACATACCTTGCACCAGGGTAGGGTAGCTTGCTTCAAAGGGCTCAGATCTCTAGAGGCCAAGTATTCATGAAATAGGGGACAGTGTTCCTTGTCATGGCCTTCTTATTTTCATTTGATACACCAAATGTCTTCTCTTTTATCTTTTCCCTGGTATTTCTTCATATGTTTGACCTGTAAAGATAAGCTAGTTATCTGACTCAAGATTTGACTCATACCTGAGTTGGATTATCCCATAGGGGATTATTCTAACTTCATGGAGATCTCCATTGCCTCAACCTATGAAGCAATCTTCTATTGCATCAGAGGAACTCTGATGTGTGGTAAGAGGGCAACATTGTGTTGGATTACTTAGAGGGTGGGTGAATCAGTAATAACGTAATTATAATCCTTTTCTTCAAATGTTATATCAATGTAAAATTATTATCCAATAATGAGCAGTAATAAATATGTTGGATTACTGAGAGGGGGGGTGAATCAGTAATAGAGCAATTTAATTCCTTTTAACCATATAATCCAAGTGTTATATCAATGAAACATTATTATCCAATAACTGC
>SNQJ01S0179343.1:0-19547 GCA_010110895.2 Picea sitchensis | reverse complement strand
AATAAAATATTTCAATATCCACCTTAAGGGAGATAAAGTAATTGAAATTAAAGTTTCTTATTTCAAAGATAGGTGCTTTCTACTTCCCAATATTAGGGAGATGTGTAATTCCGCCAATGCTTAATATGGAGCTCACAAGTGGCATTTTAAAAAATGTTGATAACAAAAAAATATTTAAATGTGGAATATGTGTAAAAATGAAAGTAAAAAAATTCTTACAGTTAAAACATTTGAATGGTGCATTGTTGAGTGTGAAGGAGTTGTGTAGTTAATTCCATTCCCAACCTTCAATTGACACATGAAATATATCTTAAGAACCAGTATAGATCCATTTTAACCCTAGATCTACCATGCACCAAGAGTCATTAAAAAACCTTTTTTCTAAATACAAAATTTGAAAAAAAAAATTACACATAAAGAATCTGATACCTCTCAATACATGATAAATCCACAGTTAAAATGAATCACTAAAATGTAATCCAAATCCATTTAAATTATGCAATCCAAAATTATGTCAATCCCACTATCCACGGTAATTTAAAATTCACGATGAATAATTGTGTAAAAAATCCAATTTCCAACTATCACACAATTCGCCTATGTGTACAAGATGGTTAATGAAGCACATAACTTGGATCCTATTTATACTACATCGAACTCGTTTACTTTCTATAGATGGCATGATAACATATGGATGGGAGATATCCATGTCAATGGAAGGACAAGATGTCGATAATATATTGGATTTTGACAACGACAACAATACGAAGATTGGATACATATTTAAAGCATCTTGTTTTCTCAAATTTCGCTCTCATACTTGCAGATCGCCAGATCGAAGCTTATATAAGCATGAGAAAACCTAACCCCAACCCGATAGAAGTCCATTCTTGGAGGCCATAATTCGCTCTCTCTCGGCTTTTTTTGTTTCTACGAGACGTGAGAGTTGGTTCTGAGACTACATAATTGTGATTTTACTAGCGATTGTGCTGTGAGAGGTCCGGGTTTGATACTCGGAATTTGTATCTGTCTGTGTTGTATTTTGGGGGGTCGAGGGCGTATCGATGGCAATGATGTATGAAATGCAGCCTCAGGAAGTGTCTAGATCATCTCGAGATTTTATCTCGGTCCGTACTGACAAGAAGAAGACGAGTTCTAGATCATTTGGTGGGTCGAAGAAAATTAGCAAGACGGGTCACGAGGAAGAAGATTATGGAAAGTGGCTTCAAGAGATGGTGGGGCATTACCATTCTCATTTGTGTGATGATGAGGGAAGACAATTCATGAGGTGCTCCTCGGTGGTGGTGCAGAAAGTGGAGGCGTCGGTGCGCACAGTGTGGTCGCTGGTGTGGCGGTTCGACGAACCCCAAATCTACAAGCAGTTTGTCCGGAGTTGTTTCATAAGGGGTGAGGGAGATCCGAAGGTCAAGGTCGGTTGCCTGAGAGAGGTCTGAGTCATGTCCTGGCTCCCTGTGGCCACCAGTACTGAGCGACTGGACATTCTAGAAGAGGATCAACATATTCTGAGCTTCAACATCGTAGGGGGCGATCACAGGCTCAACAATTATCGATCCATCACCAGTCTGCACAAGAGGCTTGTAAATGGGGAAGCTGGAACGATTGTGATCGAATCCTAAGTGGTGGATGTGGCACATGGGAATACGAAAGAGGACACATGTTTATTGATCGATACTATCGTTAAATGCAATCTGCAGTTCTTGGCTGACGTCTGCAAGAACCTCATCAGCAGAAAGCGCTGCTTATAGTCTCGCAGGATGCAGTACTGGTTTTGAATGTTTGCTTATTCTATTTCCGTTGGATAAACGGTTTGAGAATGGGTATCGGCGCACCGAGGCCTTCCATATGGCTCATATTGATATGATCTGATGATGTGGGACGGAGCGATTTCCTTGTTAGAGAGTGCAATTCAATGGTTTCATGGTGTTTCAAACATCAAGAACGCAGTGCTATAATTTAGGGTTTTCTGAGCGCCCACGCAGCATATTGCTCACTCTGAAGTTCCTCTCTTCATATGCTGCAGATACAAACAATTGAATGGCGAGTCCTTTTTCCATGAAAAATATCATCTCTAGCTTATCCATTTACATCTGAATGGTAGGCAAACAAAGGTGTTCTTGATTCCTCTATGTCAAGGTTGAAGGAAGGTTTTCCTAGCTTGGGCTTATGTCAGTTGTAATTGTCTTTGTCCAGAAAATTCCATCTTACGTTTCAGACATTCATCTTGACGTTTTGAAAATTCCATCTTCGAATTTTTAGGCCGGGTTCTATTGTTCCTGGACAATGAATTTCCATTTGGACGAAAATTTATGGGAAGCGTAGTTTATGAAAAAAAAAATGCTACAAAGTTTTACAAGGTGACATGGCACCTTTTCACATCTTGAATTTCGTTTTTAGCATTTCCGGTGCCACAGTTCGAAGGCGTGGTAGTAATCATCTTAAGCCATAACCAATTTAGATGGATCTAGCAACTTGAAAAACCTTTAAAAATATTTAGATGGATCTAGCAACTTGAAAAACCTTTAAAAATATTTTTTTCTAAATGGATCTAGTATCTTGAAAAACTTTTAAAAATAATTTCTAAATAAATCCAGCAACTTGAAAAACCTTTAAAAAGAAATTCTTACAAGTGTTGCATCTAAGAAGTGGTAAGCAAATTGAAGTACATGTGGTATCCATGCAAAGGATGACTTTGTTGCAGCGTGCCACTGGCTAGCAACAAAAACATACACATTAAACATACACAATTTCGTGACATAATGTCTTGCAACAAAGGTTCCTGGAAAAAAGAGGACCAGAAAACACACATTAAACATTCAAATATAATAAACACAATTTCGTGACATCCAACATAGTTTTCTTTGAAATTGATCAAAAATTAATAATGTATGTTACATATTTATGGAATTGTTTCATATTTCTAGAAATTTAAATGTGTTTGTCATATAGACTAGGATTGGGGCTCTCGTGCACCATAAAAAGAAATAAGTAGAAGAATTAAGAATGTAAAAAGAAGAAGTGTGCGACGGTAGAGAGGAAGACCTGAAAATAAGAAATTGGAGGTTATGAGCCTTTGGTTAGAGATTTCTATTTAAAGAGGTAGAATAACTCGATTGATAAAGAAAACAAGATGACATCAATATAGACTTACTATGAAGTTGATGCGTTTTTGTTGTTCTCGTCGATGGTCGTTGGAATCATGCCAACCGATTGTTTCCCTTCGTCGATGAGCTTGTCCATTCTCCATTGGAAACATTCTTCAATGTAGCTTCTGATGGTGGCCATGTTGATTTCATCCTATATTTCTATGTTGAAAACCTCATTTTCTAATTTCCTTAGATCCATAGAAATACTATGCAGAGTCTATTCAATTTATTCATTGTGTGTTGCATAGTCCAGTAGCCAGTTCTCAAGCTCATCTACACGATATTCAAGGATGCTGTAAAATTGTTTTGAAGAAAACCACTATAAAATATCAAGTTGTTCATCGAAGGCTTATTTGGTCATTGATAAGGATTTCAGGATTGAGTTTGGGTCTTGAACCCCGTTGGTACTTCCGGCTAAGTATATTTGGGTTAGGTTTCTGAATAATTATTCTTTTTCTGATATGGCTTCTTCACATGATTCGACAATGAGCTGCAGGTTCTTAACTTCATTTTTCCATCATGCTTTTAATTGTTTGATCTTCTTTGGGGAGGGGAGATCCTCTTGTCTTATTTTCAGATGAGTTGTTGATGGCATGGTTGGCAAAAGGAGTCAGCATTTGTTCATAGAAACGTTGATCATTTTTTTAATTCGTCTGCAAATGTTCATGCAAATCATTTTCTCTCTTTCAAAAGGAAGCTATGTTTTGTGATGTTTCTCAGGCTTCAGTAACTAGCTGCATTCTTTTCTCGATGTTATTCTCTACAAGTGATCTACATGATGCGAGGAGGCTGGAGGATCCTTTTAACTTGGCTGCAGGGGTAGCAGAATCGGTTTTTTTCTAAAGGAATGGCAAACTTTGGGGTAGCAATGAAAGCCTCCTTCAATTCCTTGATGCGGTCGTTCAGTCTGTCATTCTCTGCTTCAATTCCTCCAATGGAATCATTAAGAGCATCATTGGTTACGCGATGAAATAGGGAGATTTGGGGTGGGCACATTTTCCGAAAGTTAATCTTTGTACGAGATTTTTCTTTCTTATTTGTTACATGTCTCTTTTCAATCACTATATTTTTATATTGGCTATCAAAAATAGCGCTATGGAATATGAAGGATTTGTATTCATAAAAAATGTCAGTCTCAACTATTTCTATTGCAGAATTGTGGTGCGTTGTATCTGCGGACGGGCCAACATTGTGCATGTGCTCAATGTCAACTTCAAGTTTCATCTTCTCACTTTCAATCTCAGGTTCGTCTGCCTGCCCTATAATGTTTTTTCTCTTCTTCGTTAGGGGAACTTTGTAAGAACTATCAATTTTTGTGCAAGGAGGGTTCTTGTCTCCTCCTCCGTTTGAAGATTTCTGGGTTTATTTCTTATTAGGTTGGGTCACTGAACCGATGCTCTGTGATGTCGTTCTCTTGGGAGTGTTGGCGGGGGACTGGATACTCTTCTCAGTAGATACTTTTCCCTATTGTATGTATAATTCAGTTGCGCTTTGCAATGCCTCTACATCGCAATCGCCATAAGCAGGAGTGTTTTCATCACTATCTCTATCTTCGGTTAGGTGTCTATGGATAAAAGAGCTACTAAATCCAACTGCTAGTAAATGTTCTTGAAAAATTCCATTCGGGTTGAACCCTTTTATCCTTTCAACATATGTTAGGTTCAAGTTCTTGAAATGGTCTGCGAATTCGTCAATCTTTTTGATGTTTCTGCACACGAAGTCCCCGGCTTTCCAGGGAAGAGGAATGAACTATTTTGTTTTCTTGTCATGGAAAAAATGTAGCCAGTGGTTCTATTAGCTTGTTATTTCTGTAACAAACATCTTGTGCATGATGTGGCATGGAAGGAAAGTAGGAATTTCCTTGGAGCCAAAGACCATTAGTGCACTTCGATTTTCCTTTTTTTCAAGTGTCCCCTTCCTATTGAAAAACTTGGTTTCCTGGCCAGACATCCAAGGAGCATCCTTCCCTAACAATAAATCTTTGAAAACTGAGACAAAATCATTAAAAACCTCATAAAAACAATGGGATTCCTTGTGCCTCCACAGGGCTTGGTACCAGAATGTTACTGCGTCGAATTCACAATTTGTTTTCTTGGAAAGAGACAGTTTTGGAAACGAACAACAATGCACTATTGCGAAAATCAAGTAGGATGACCTATAAAATTTATTTGATTCTTTGAATCATGACAGCTGGGAATAGATTGCAATGGAAATTAGCTTCCCCTAATCGAAAATGAATTGTTCCTTGACTGTGAAGTACAAAATATAAATAGCTATATGAGAAATGCTTGTCATGGATTCCTATCCCGTTATTCTTGTAAACAACCAAGCAATTTATTGGAGTGGATTTTTAAAGGAACTTTCCTGCAACTTTGTGATATATTTAGGAACTGTTGTCGGGTCTTCGAGGAACTCGGCTAAGATGTCCAAACCGTTATCATGTTTTTCTAGGAACTGCTTGTCCTTTGAAGGTCAATGTTGGCTCTGACAATCTTAACATCTTGCAAAAGACTTGAGGTGACAAAGAAATAGGAGAATGGTCACTTAGTGGAATAATGATTTGGCTTGAAATATATTTTTCGGCGCACCAAGAGACCACCTTCTTACAGTCAAAAACCTCAGGGATGAAGCCTTCATCAGTGATTCTAGAGGTCTAAATCACTTCATTCTGGGCGGAATGGGATGAATAGTAAGAGTATGCCCTGGACCACTGGAAGTTCTGGTCCTAATGTCCGAAGATATTCATTGTGTCTCCACAAAAAGGTTGTCGACCTTCTACCATAAGTTTACAAGAACGTTTGTTTTCTCCAGATGATAATTGAAATGGAGAGTTGGAAGGGATAATATAATGTTGTGCAAATATTGGAGATCTCCTCGAAACTTTCACTCATTAATGACAATTTCGACAATTGTTGCATGATGGGTTTTTAACATTAAAGACTAGTAATTGCACACATAGAAGTGCAAAAATGGCGGATACAACAATGAGAAATTAAGCATTGGATATTTCCTGAACGGGCCAACGTGACGACTCGTGTTTGAGATGAACAATTTGAAGGGACAATATAACTCTCCACAGATCTTGGTTTAGTGTGTATTAATGGGAGATCTCCTCGATCGTTTCACTCATTAATAACAATGTTGACGATTCCTGCATGGTGATATGTTAGCATGAAAGGTTACTAATTGCATATTAATAAAGAAGTATGAAGGTCGCGGGGACATGAAATAGCAGTTAAGGACTGTCTAATTATAGAAAGCGGTCGAGAGGGCTTCAAAATAGGGTTACAAGGTACAACCTTTGGAGCTGAGGGCACGAGGGTCAAATTGTATGTCTCGTAACTTTTTGAGTGCAATACGCATAACACCGAAGAGGGCATGATAGGACAGTCTAGAGGGCAATTTTTTTGGCATGTTTTACAAACAACGTATGCTTGTCATTGATGGCAAGTGTTATCACTGAAATTTCGTCCGCACAGGGCGACAAGAACTCCGCATCGTCAAACACAGAAAAACAGTCATTCATGGCACAAGATTAATTCACGGCACAGCAAAAGGGGGTCAAAACTATACAAAATAGCCAAAAAATTACAAAGCGTTGTGCACCCACTGGGCGCGAGCACGCGCGCGCGGAACATCTTCGTATATGGAGCACATATGCGCGGCTGTGGGGTGAAAAACCCGCGCGCCTGCCAAACGGCGCATTTATGAAACTGGTCGACCTCCCAACCACTAATGGATCGGCTCCCAAGTCGATTTGACACCAAATCCGAGCTCAATCTGCGTGGGCAGGCTGGTCAAAGACCTAATTGTGCCCTAAAGAGCCCCTTTTCACATTCAAAAGAGGTTGCATAATAACCCAATGCATGTTTACAAACAACGATGTTTGTCATTGATGGCAAGTGTTATCAATGGAATTTCGTCCGCGACAGGGCGCATAAGAACCTCAAGACGCCAAACACTTTAAAAACAGCCATTCATGGTACAAGATTAATTCTTACCAAGACAAAGAAAGGGGTCAAAACTATACAAAATAGCCAAAATTACAAAGTTGCCAGGTGACCCATCAAGCACGCCGCCACAAGGAATACTTTCTCGATATGGAGCACATATGCGCCGGGTCAGTGGGTGAAAAATCACAGCCTGCTAAACGGCGATTTATGAAACTCCGGGTCGCATCTCCCAACCACTAATGGACGCATTCCCCGGGGTCAGATTTGACACCAACCAGAGCTCAATCATATGGGCAGTCGGGTCAAAGACCTAGTTGTTCCCTAAAGAGCCCCTTTCACATTCAAAGGGGGTTGCATAATAACCCAATGCTTGGATATATAAAGCCATGAATGACCATCATTTCTTCAAGGAAATTCTTCATCGCTATGTCACCAGATTGCTAGAGACCCCTTGGCAACACACACAAGTCAGATTTCATAAGCTATTCACCCTCACTTGAGTGAATAAGCTCGAGTTCTTTTCACCCACATTTCACTTTTCTTTTGTAAGGAGAGTAATCATTGAGGGCTCCTCAAGAGCCTTCCATTGAGAGAGGAAGGACCCAAGTCCCTTTTCTTCTTTGTGTCTTTGGATTTCGTCAATCAGATCAGCTAATACATCGGTGATATTGGTCCATTGTCATTTGTTTTATTTTGTTTCTATGCTCATAGTTTCATTTAGTTTTGTTTAATTCTTGTTAATAGCTTTGTTGTTTCTTTCTAACCTTTTACCATACAAATGGCTATGACTAGCAGAGTCTAACTAGGCATGTAAGCACTCACATTTTGCTCACACAACACGAAAAGAGTGCAAACAGATTACACCGTGACTGGATGTTGGTATAAATTCTCCCTCATTTGGGCTTCATTTGCTTCTTGATTTCACCGACTCTGTGTGTGTTCACAAACCCACCTCACCACTGGAATAATAGTCAATTCATCATAAATTGGAGAGAAATCGATCCGCATTTTCTTCCCACTTTTTTGACACAAAGGCCAGTATTACCACCCAATAGCGCATACGGGCCAGTAGTGTTTTTCTCTTCCTGTTTCTCGGCTCGCTAAGATCGGCTACTAAATGCTTCCTCATTCACACAGAGAGGGGTCACAAGATTTGATCCAAAATTTGTATCAGAAGACTTTTGGTGTTTGGAAAATCATTTTTCCCGCTTAAGATGATAATGTGTAAGCCCGAATAATACACCCGTTAGCCCTCAACTTATAAAGGGGATCATTTAGCAAATCTAGGCACTTAGGAGGATAAAATTCATCATTCCCTTATTTTGCTTGCTTTGGTTTGCAAATCTAAGTTGAAACAATCTTAAAGCACATCTAAACTCACATTTTAGACTAGAAGTCGAAAGTAACAATCAAGTATGCTCTCTTTGGGCCATTGTGCCATCTTGAGAATCAAAAGGATTGAGAAATTGATCTCACCTCCCTTAAACAAAATTTCAAACAAACTTTAGGAGAGGACAAAGGCTCTTTGAGACCCCTCTTAGTTTCATTTTGTCAAACACATTCTGTAAAGGGTCCAATACATTCACATGTCAACAAAGCTAGAATATGTTTGAATTTTGCTATCTTAGATCGTAAAACTAGGAGAGTTAAAGTTTGTAACGGGCCCACACATGCCCACATGTTCAATCTATGACTCAGTTTCATGCTTTCTAGATTAACCTCACACATAGGAGATAAAGGATAGTAACGGACCACAATGTCCACATGCTAGTTTCCTAGGGCTTTTAAAATCTCGCAAGGTTGTACCAATGCCATCTAGTTGATTTAGGTAATCAAACCTTGTAAAGGACCGTTTACGTCCACATGTTGCAAGGTGACATCTAACTAACTAAAAATTTGGTACACTTTTCACTCACACACACAGAAGCCACTTCACCTTCACATACCCTCGCCTCAAACGTGGTGGTCTAAGTAGGTTTCCAAAGGATTCTGAAAACCCATCTTTTCTTTGATTGGACTATCCACTCCCACTTTTAATCAAACTAGGTTGGTTTTTCACCCCCAAATTTCACAAAACATTTCATTTAAAATCTTCTAACAACTTCACTAAGTTGTCCTCCACAGGAGGGGTGCCAAAAGAAGATTTTGTCTAGGTAGGATTTCGGCGATAGGTATCCAACAACCCCCCGTTATCTTGTTCTCGCAATTTCAAACATAGAAGCTGATTAGGGAGAGCTTTAAATCCTCCAAGTCCACCGCTCCAATCACCATAAGGTGGAGATACCCAAGTGAAGGCTGAAGGCCCCAGGTCCCGCTGTTCCAGGCCCCTGAGGCACCTTAATTCTTGACCTGATCCACCTGCGGACCCATTTCTGAAATAAAATCTAAATGCCGCCACGCTTTGGACCGAGAGGTACCTAGTGACCAATTGTAGGAAATCTACCCGGGTGGCAATCAGGCTGGAATTGCACTTTGATTGGATTTGTGTGGCTATTGAAGGTATCACTTTTTCGGATATTGCACCCCTACCCCTCATTATAACTAGTTATTACATTCTTCACTAGTGTCTCTTCCTGACTTCGTAATTCTGAATCGCTGGAGAACTATTGGAAGATCCAAGGCTATTTGAGAGGAAGGACGCTACGCCTTCTAGGACACGAGCATTTGCTTTCTTTTTGATTCCCATGCGCATAAAACCCTATACCCATATATATGCTGCTTTTTCACTATGTATGATGCACATCTAATTACAATTTGACTTTGGTACATACATTGTGTAGACATTTCGCAAAGACGCTTTGGTTCTATTTCTCTCACCTTTACTTGTTGCACATACATCACACAATTAGTCCGACATCATAGGGGAACCATAAAACCCCCATCGTTCATGACACTTTCTAAACCTCCCTCCTAATCGAGGGGGAGTTCCGGGTCGTGCATCTGCTTCACATAGTCCCCGCTGAAAAGTGCTACTATCATAGGATCGCATTGCTTGGTTCTACCTTACTAAAGGCCCACTTCCAAGGTCATCCATCCTCTAACGCTCCTTTACACGTGTTTAGGACCCACTTCCTCTCAAAGCAGGGAGTAACTGCCAACCCACCTAGTCCCTTGCTATCAAGGATCGTTCACAACACAACATGGCTGCAGCCAACCCTCCACCCCCACTACAGATTCCATACTTGGCTTCTCTCAACATTCCGATCTCACCAAGCTCACTAATGATCCCATATTACCCATCGCCACATGGCTTGCAATGCCAACCAAACTTCCTCAGACATTCCAAAGTTTGTAGGGAAGGCAGGGGATGACCCCCCTAATCATGTCATGACCTTTCACCTATGGTGTTCTTCCAATAGCATCATGGAGGATTCTATCAGACTACATCATTAGCCAAAGCCTTCTTAACATACCATTTGGCCGATGGGCCAAATGGTATGTGGAAGAAAAGTTCCGTCCCACCCCACCTTTGAGTCATTAGCCAAAGCCTTCTTTGACATTTTTCCACTACCAATCCCACACGATAATGACCAACCATCGAAGGTCTAATTCTCAAACAAGCCTCACCACCCACATCGCTGACCACATTCATGAGTGGCTTAGGCTTTAATGAATGCAGGTAAAGCAAACCAATTGCCAACAATGCCTTGACCGGGTTTCTCGTGTCCCTTTGTCGCCTCCTGAAAAAGACGCCACTTCCACCTTCCTCAATCGAAGAAGCTATTAGTAAGGTCCAACAATATGACCTCATTTACGACAGTCAGGATACTTATATACACTACTTCGACGCAAAACCGTACTATTTGGCTAGGACAAACCCTGGATGTCTCATTCAGCAGACACACTCATTGGTGCTACCATGCATCATGGTCTACAACCCCAACCACCACCCATGTATGGGACCCTCAATACCCATTCCAAAGACATGGGGCACTTCTTATTACTCCCCACCCCTTATCAACAACCATACCCCTGCTAAGCACTTCCCACCCATTAGTGGACAACCACCGGTATTCCCATACACCCACCTCTTTCCAACACACAAGTGGTCCTCCTCATCACCTTATAGTACTAATGAAAGCCACACTTTCCTATGTACCTTTACGTAGCCGCATCACCACAAAATCAATATTTCCCATTCTTTACCTCCACAATTTATGGCTCCCCAAGCATCACAATGAATTTTGTTCAACCCTTCCGCTACTCAACAGTACCAAAAATTTGCACAATTAAACACAACCCACCTCAACCATCGGAACAATAATGTGGAGGAAAGGATGGAATAGAACAACAACAACCCCAATCAAGGCGGGAATCAAATTTCACAAAGAATAAGCTTCCAATCGGGGCAACCCGGTGCCAAGGGAACTAAAACTCTGTGGGGCATTAACAACAAACGCCAAGGATCTTTAACAATTTCCATTAAACCATTCACCCTTGTGCTCTTCTTTAGAGTGTGTATGGTCACATTAATTCCACTATTGCCCCTGTGATCACGGGATTTCAAAAGGCTGGCAAGACTTCAAGCATTCTCTTCCCAGCAACCTCGCCTCAACAAAGTAATAACAATAATATGTTAAATAACCTCCCGCAGCATTGCAAAATCATATTCCACATCAGTGTGCCATAAACACCCAACAAGATGCAATAACATCCCCACCCCAAATGGGACATCACAATCCCAATAATTCAAAGCACAGAAGAATACCTCCTCACCAAAGGAGGAAGAAATTCTTTTGCCAAACACGAATCGCTGCGATCCACCAACAAATGAAATTACTCCCACATCTCCGTAAACAAACCTCCTACATCGGCTGTGACTTCAAGCAGGACTCCTCGCCTTTCCACCGAACCAATTATTACGCGATCCCTCGTGATCCTCATAAGCAGAATGTTCACAATCCTCGTGCTCTGCACCATAATTATAGCTTGTAGATGACTTAGCACAATCCCCGGCCGCTATGTCGGGGCTTTGAGGTCCTCCAGACTTGTCCAATACAACGGAAATCACTACTTTCCGCACAACTCAGATACTGACCATCACTTTTGACCTTTGATAGTCGTGGAACCAGCCCCGCCAAGTAGCTGTTATTCAACACAAATAAAATATGGAACATCACCGCCCATCGATGTATCATTGATGAAGGGGAATCCACATGGTCATATCCAAAACCGATGGCAAAAACTTTTGGTTCCCTGCATCCTTACCTCCGCCATCACAGCCTATGACGTAAGACCATCATCTCCTGAAGGGTTTTTCCAAAATGTCCCCATGGAACTCGGGGCAAAACCACTTTCATTGACATTGAAGTTATGGACGCCAACCTGATTACAACATCTTATTGGGCCGCACCTACATGTATTCTGCGAAGGCAGAGTATCCCCAATCTTTAGAACAATCATGTTCTCTCACAACGGAAATATTGTAACCATCGCACTGTACGATTCATTACGAGCCAAACCCATCGCCAATCTTGACAACATTCTCTCTATTCATACAAAACAAGACATATATCCACTCATCGAGATGGGTCCTCGATTTTGAAGATCCATCCTTGTTAGGACGATCATGGAGCACCACCACCCCTCCTTCCCTAGCCAAAGGCTGCTTCTCTTAGCTTAAAATCCCTCCAAGAGGACACACCCTCAAAGAGGCTTCGGCCATCCCTCACGTCTCACCACAGAAGACCACTCCCACGTGAGCCTCCTGCAAACTCACACCCCCGCAGCCCCACGCATCCACACCTCACCTCGTGGACCTAATCCATTTTGGGAGACAGTTCCCCACCCCTCACTCAAATTCTCTTCTTTTACCCACCTCCTGGTATAGAAGCACTCTGTGCAGTAGCAACGCCCACACTTCCTAATATGGTGTTAGCAATCCCAGCAGGTATTTACATCCACCTCATGGTCCTTCCCACGTGCGTGACTCCCCATGACTATCTCCCCGCCCCCACCCCCACTCACCTCAACACCTCTCATCCTCCCACTACAAGGCCAGTGAGAAAGAAGAACGAGCCTACAACTCCACTTCCTCTGCGCAACTCACCTCACTCACGCGCATTGTGAGAAGGAGCGCCACCAAACCAACAACTCCGCCTTTATCATTACCGGAATTACGGAATTTGATTCCCCCACTCCTACCCCCTACACCCCACACCCATTCCTATCAAGTACTACTCAACCTTTCCAAGAGGTAGCGTTGAGGACCAAATTCGTGTGTGTTATCTGTTCCGAGTATGACCATTACACCTATCATTGTCCATCACTACCTCAAGCTCCAAGTAGTGCATACATCGTAGTTACCACTTTCGTAACAACCCACGCCACCGCCCACAACACCTATCACCTCATACTTTATGTGTCACTACTTCCTGGCCAATGAACGATGAGATGCCCTTTCTTTATGTATTCACCGCTCCACTTTACCTACCAAAGGTCCGGATGATCATCAATATCATCGCCGCTGGCTGACCCGCGGGCACCAACCCGCAAATGTAGGTAATTTACTCCACTATCACCGGGCGGATTCTCACTGCCATTTCCCCGAACCCGGTGAGACCCTCCTAACGCCTATGGTTCTTAGATGACGTATCCGAAGACTTCAGCCTGCAATTCCACCTAACTCTCCCATTCACGAGACTCTTACACTCAACCACCGCTGGGGACTCTCAGCCCTTCAATATCCGGGTTTATGTCAAGTGAACGCTCACCCCCTTCTAGCATTACCCCTCTATTCCTTCAAAATAGGGCAAACTTTCACACTGCCACTCAGGATCACCTCGCGGACCCATTATATTCCCTGCTACGTTTCCAATGCGACGTAAGAAATTTTGAAGAGCTACAACGCCGACTCTCCCCGGAAGCACTACATCATCGCACTCTTTTCCTCTTCCTCGTGAAGCCCTCATGCCTCCTAACCACAATCCCATTTTCGCTGGCCAAACCAAAGATTTTATCCCTCAGAATGGTCGATTGGTTCAACAACCCCATCCCCTCGCATCTACCGCCAAGAAGGTAACTTGGCTAACATTTCCCACTATCAAAATCGACATTTCCATTAAACCGAATTGCCGTAAGAAATCATCATTGGAGCAGCTTTGTACCGAGGAAATCACTAGATACAAAGCCCTTCCGTGAATTTCTGGATATATTCTCACCGGTCATAATAATGTAGATGCCCGACACCCTTCTATTGTCGTAACGTAAGACGACATTACGGTCGACATCACACCTCGCTCGCCGTAAACAAATCTAATCGCTACACCTGCTAAACCAAGGCCTCTGGCCATCAAAAGCCGTAAATTGACAAATTACGCATGTACCGATTTATTTATCCTATCGCTACACTTCGTGGGTTTCCAACACCCCTCGCACTACACAAAAAAATCGTGGCACCACTGCTGGCTTTGCACCGTTATCTCAACAACGCTTGTCCAAAGGTCAATTTCCCAACGCCATTCATCAACCAAATAATCGATGATCATACGTACTAATGCAGGTTTCTTTTATGGACGGATTCTATGGCTATAACCAAATTCAACTCACCGTACCATCAATATAAAATCGTAGATTCATTACCCCCATGGGTACATTTAGACATCATACATGCCCTTCGCCTTAAAAATGCCGCACCACTTTCACGGGCGACATACATCTTCATGATTTGGTCGCCATTGTCCTAAAATTTCACTTGACGACCCTACCGCCGCCTCCAAGAGCTGCTCCCCAACACCTTGACGCATTTACGCACCATCTTCCAAAGAGCCATGATTCAGGAAGATGGAGGAAAGGAAAGGAATGGAAATGGAGCCGGACATGGAGGAGGAAGGATGGATGGACAGGAAGGATGGAGGAAAGGAAAGGAGGATGGAGGAAAGGAGGATGGATGGATGAGAAAGGAAGGAAAGATGGATGAAAGATGGAAAGGAAAGGAGGAGGAATGGAGGAAGGATGGAGGAAATGGACAGGATGGAGGGAGGAAAGGAAGGGATGGACAGTGGATGGAGGATGGATGGAAAGGAAGGAAGGAGGATGGAGGAGGAATGGATGGAATGGACATGGAATGGAGATGGAGGATGGAGGAAAGGAAAGGATGAAGGACATGGATGGAAGGAGGGAGGAAGGAATGGACTGGACAAGGATGGCCGGATGGATGGATGGATGGATGGAATGGATGGATGGACGGACATGGATGGAGGAAAGGATGGATGGAGGATGGATGGATGGAAGGAAGGATGGATGGAGTGGATGGATGGATGGATGGAGGAGGATGGATGGAATGGAGTGGACTGGATGGATGGATGGATGGACTGGATGGATGGATGGATGGATGGATGGACAGTGGATGGACGGAAAGATGGATGGAAATGGAAGGACGCCCATTCAATGAGACTACGCCGACCTGGGAAACACCACGTTCCGGATGTCGCTGATCCCCATAACATTCGACCAACACTTTCTCATGTTGGGCGTGGGTCTTACTTTGGCGACTATTGCAGTTTTTATCATCAATTACCCAAGACCTCTCGAATCCTGTAGGGCCACCACCGCCCACATCATCACATTGTTTACTTCCACCACCATTACCACTGGTTCGCAGGGTATGTTCCTTTGAAGAATTGTCTTTTTCCTTTATCATTCCGCCCCTGAGGGCGCTGCAGACATCTACTTCATCAACAATTTTCAGTTGCAATCATATTATTTTGGTTTCATTACATGAGCATGGGGTATGCCCGCTTCGTTTGTACACATTTTTATATTGTTTCACACCTTGTGAAGGTCGGATCTGCTGTGTTCCTTTCTTCTCCAACGGATTACTCTACACGGTCTCACTCTTGCTCTCCCTTACCACAATTCATTCTCGTTAGTGTTGAAACATTGATGAATTTTGCCATATCGCTTGCTCTAACCTCATCCATCGTGGGCATCCGCACTGAAATTTCACCGCATTGCATGGCCAAGAACTCGCGATCGCCAAACACAAAAATGTACCATTCATGGCACAAGATTAATTCAACAACATTGCAAAAGGGTCAAAACTATACAAAATAGCCAAAATTAAAGCTACTGCACTCCATCGAAGATGCCGCTGCCAAGACCTAACATCTTCAGATTCGAGCGATATGCGCTACCGGGTGGGTGAAACCCGCTGCTCCCGCAACGCGATTTATGAACTGGTCTACTTCTCCCAACCACTAATGGATCGCTCCCAAGCCCATTTGACACCAACCGAGCTCAATCGGTGATGGGAGGTCACAAAGACTCAATTGTGCCCTAAAGAGCCCCTTTTCACATTCAAAAGAGGCTGCATAATAACCCAATGCTGGCCATATGGGGTGCCATGAATGACCATCATTTCTTCAAGGGAATTCTTCATACCTATGTCAACAGATTGCTAGAGACCCCTCTTTGGCAACACACACATTGTAAGTCGTGATTTCATAAGCTATTCACCCTCACTTGAGTGAATGCTTGAAGTTCTTTCACCCACATTTCATCTTTTCTTTGTAAGGAGAGTTAACCGCTTGAGGGCCTCAAGAGCCTTCCATTGGAGAGGAAGGGACCCAAGTCCTCTTCTCCTTGTGTATCTTTGGATTTTATCTATCAGATCAGCTAATACATTGGCGATATTGGTCCATTGTCATTTGTTTTATTTTGTTCCTATGCTCATAGTTTCATTTAGTTTTTGTTTAATTCTTGTTAATAGCTTTGTTGTTTTCTTTCTAACCTTTTACCATACAGCTGTCATGACTAGCAGAGCCCAACTAGGCATGTAAGCACTCACTTTTTGCTCACACAGCAATGAAAAGAGTGCAAACAGCAAGTACAACAACGATTATGGCTTGAGTACAGGTATAATGTGTCAGGCGGGCACTGGAAGTATTTTGGGAAGACGCTGCAGAGAAAGTTCGTGAAGACAAGAAGAGATAGTGTAGAGGTGCATGCAGAGTGCAGAGTATGCATGTTTGTCATTGATGGCAAAGATCACGACCAACAACGTAGGGATAATGGCATGGCAATGG
Source organism: Picea sitchensis (assembly GCA_010110895.2). NCBI lineage: Eukaryota > Viridiplantae > Streptophyta > Pinopsida > Pinales > Pinaceae > Picea > Picea sitchensis. Next base: position 2,405 of record SNQJ01S0179343.1, on the reverse strand, counting down.
CAAGTTGAAAAAGTGATCGTTGGATCCCATTCAGAAGCATAAAATCCAGGAGTCAAGGTAGCAACGTTGGCAGGTTTATAGTTGGGAGACAACAATGGAAAATAGGCAGGCAAGAAAGGTCAGCAGTGATAATGGCATGGAAAGATCAGAAGCATAAACTCCAATTCGAAGTTTCAGATACCGGGAATTGGAGGAGTCAAGAGTCGAGACTCTTCATCACAGGAGACCCGAAGTTGCGAAATGTGAAACGTCAAAATCCCGAAACATGCACATCAACAAAGAATCCATTTTCGGAGTTTCCCAGACCGGGAAATCAAAGGTTTTGGATACCGGGAGTTGGAGGAGTCAAGAGTTGAGACTCTTCATCACAGGATTCTCGAAGTTGCGAAATGCAAAACGTCAAAATCTTGAAATAGGCACAATAATAAAGACTCCATTTTCAGATTTTTACAGACCAGGAAATCAAAGGTTTCAGATACCAAGAGTTGGAGGAGTCAAGAGTCGAGACTCTTCATCACAAGAGTCCCGAAGTTGAGAAATGAAAAACACCAAAATCCTGAAATAGGCACATCAACAAAGACTCCATTTTCAGATTTTCATAGACCAGGAAATCAAAGGTTTCGGATACCGCGAGTTGGAGGAGTCAAGAGTCGAGACTCTTCATCAAAAGAGTCCCAAAGTTGCGAAATGAAAAACGTCGAAATCCCAAAAAGGGCACTAACAACTAAACTCCATTTTGGAGATCGTGACATGGAGCATCAAGATATCTCATCACAAGAAATGTTGAAATGATGAAATGTGAAAAACACCTTTTGGTGTAGGTTTCAGATACTAGAAGTTGGAGTGTCGAAGCACTTCAGCACACGAATGTCGGAATGTCAAAATACAAAAACACCTTTTGGTGTAGGTTGTGGTCACCATCAGTGGTCATGTGAGAGGGAGGATCTAGCATCAAGTTAAGCTCCTTTTCGGTGATCGTAACATGAAGAGTCGAAACACTTCACCAAAGAAATGTCGAAATGCAAAAAAAACGTTTGGTGTAGATTTCAGATACCAGGAGTTGGAGTGTCGAAACACTTCACCACAAGAATGTCAGAATGTTGGAATGCCGAAATGTTGAAATGAGAAATGGCGAAATCAATGTGAGACCCTGTGCTTGTAATCCAACAGTTTTGGATACTTGGAAATTTGATTGAAGGGCTACTGTTGCTCTTCATAATTAATCGATCAGTTACGATTCAGTTAGTGGAACTGAATCATGACTCTTGGACGGTTGGTGATTCAGTTGTTGATGAATTTTCTTGGAGGTTCACAGTGTAACTGCTAGAAATGACTGATGGTTTCTGCCAGAGGACTGGAAGAGACTTGGGGGTCATCTACAGAAAAGATGAAGATTCTTGAGGCATCTTCTAGTGGCATGAAGACTGTTCATAGAGGCTATTGACAGATGTAAGACCATTGGAGCCTTGAACTGCAACAGAGGGAATGATATTGACTGTGACAGAGAAGACGAAGAGTCTCTACTGCTGGAGAGTCTAAGTAATCTCATCATAACATCGAGTGATGATGGATGCATGGGTTTAACCGCAAGAGAAGATGAAGAGTTTCTATGATGATCAGGCAAAGCACTTGACATGGGGAGAGGATGCAAAACCATTGTGAATAGAGGATGTAGAAGATGCACACAGAGAATAAAAGGTTGAACGGAGAAGAGATTAAGGGTTGCTGAGAGTGATTCAGGTGTGTAGAAGGAGGCAGAGTGCACCAGCTGAAATGCACAGAAGAGGAATGGTTTATAGACGGGACATGGCGCATAGAGCATAAAAAACAGAAGAACATAAAGTGTAAGGAAGGGGTGCAGGAAGACACTGATGCAGGTAGAGTAGAGCAGTGTAGCATAACAGTGATGAGACCGGTAAGCCATTAATAAATATTGTATCACTATGATAAATTTACAGATAGAAAACTTTATATCTGAGGGTGGTAGGGAGGTGCTAGGGAGGATTGTTGTCCTCAAAGGTTCAAGTGGGTGCTTGAACACAGGGAGTGGTAGATTCCATTTGGTTGCATCCAGAGAATCCAGGGTGGTAGGGTGGTTCAAGGGAGAACTGTTGTTCTTTGTTTTACAGGTTAGTGCTTGTGTGACTGGAAGTTAGTGCTTCCATCCAGTTGGTGCTGGAACACTTGGGGAGTTGTTTCTTCCTTCTAGTGGGTGCTAGAGAAACTAGGGAGTTGGTTTTTCCTTCTAGTGGGTGCTCGAGAAACCAAGGGAGTTGGTGCTTCCTTCTAGTGGGTTCTAGAGAAACCAGGGAGTTGGTGCTTCCTTCTAGTAGGTGATAGAGAAAAAAGAGAGTTGGTGCTCTCAGCAAGTTGCATCTTTAAAAATAGAGGTTGTAGCCTCACAA
>SNQJ01S0179342.1:20332-33502 GCA_010110895.2 Picea sitchensis | reverse complement strand
CTTCTTTTAAATATTATATTTTCAATATTAGGTTATTTTATTATAAGTTATGTTGCAGGAGTTTCTAGAATGTGAGAATGTAGGGAACTTGGATTTTATGGGTAAGTAGAAGTTTCTCCATATTTACAAGAAATGTGAAGTTGGAAAATGAGAAACAAAACTGAAAATACAAATATAAAGTTTTAACATTTTCTAAAAATTAAACTTTACATATATAAACTTCAAACATCTTTGTAAATTTGAAGCATTATTCTTGTTCTGATTGGAAAAAACTAAATATTGATACTTTTGTAATTTGGAAATACAATAAAAGTCAATGATATGGTTGGTTGATAACAACAATAAACTGGAGCAAATGCTTGCCATGGATAGGATATTTATTTATTTTACTTTCATGTTTAGTTTGGGCTTGAGGAAAAACACACATACATTAAAAAAATTTCATATCCACAACAATAAAATGACTAGTATTAAAAAAAATTACTTAATAATATTTAGTGTAGTTTAATCTTTGCTTTATAGTAATATTTTAAATGAATATAGTGAAAATATTTGTAATAAATTATGTATTTGTAATAATGAAATAGAAATATTTACAATTTAATTTAATAGAATTTTAATTTAAAGTTCTTTATTTCAAAAACTAGTTCTCAAGCTTCCATTTTCTTAATATTGAAGCTTAAAAAAAACTCCAAAATCAGGAACTAATTTTAGTGATATTGGAAATGATGAAAGCATTTCTCGTACAACTATTATTACAAGTATTTAATTATTTATTAAAATTAAATTATTTTCTATTTTTTTAAATAAAATATATATATTTTTTAATTTAATTTAAATTTATAACTTTAAATAAATTTGTTTAAAACTTGTATGCAATTTTGAAGATGATATTTAAGATAAAGTCTATAATTTTTAATCAGTATTTTTTTAAACAGAAAATATCTTTTCTTAATTTAATTTAAATTTATAACTTTAAATAAGTTTGCTTAAAACTTGTATGCAATTTATTTTATTTTGAAGATAATATTTAAGATAAAGTCTATAGTTTTTAATCAGAAGTATTTAGTTGTTTATTAAAATTAAATTATTTTCTATTTTTATTTTTTAATAATAAATATTTTTTTAATTTAGTTAAATTTTTTGATTTAAATAAATAAGTTTGTTAAAAGCTTGTATGCGATTTATATTATTTCGAAGATAGTATTTAAGGTAAAGTTGGTAGTTTTTAACTGATAGTGATTATAACCAATAAGAATACAGCTAGAAATAGAAATCTACATAATGCGTATTATTACTTACAATATCTTGATAACAATAAAATTAGCTAATTGAGTTGATCCTTAAACAAAATATTATTTTTATATTATTTGTAATGTTGATAATGAATATCATCCATGGACAACAACTTCACTCTATTTGACTTTAAACCAATTGATCAGGAAATAATCTAATTGTTTTAACATTTTGTTATTGCCATCCCTGTGATAATAATAAATTAATTTTAAAATATAAAATTTAATAATATAGATATATTAAGAATATAGTAATGATGATGATAATAATAGAGAGATTAATTTGGGTTTATTGAATCTTAAAAAAGTTAATAAAGATTTATTTAATTAGTTTTAAAATTTTGAATTATTTAATTAGTTTTAAAATTTTGATTTTATGGATGAAAAGACTATTAAAAAAATTTCTTATATCTATTTTTTTTTTTATGAGCTAACAAATTATGATGATCAGTAATGTTACAAATATATTGAAATTGAGAGTTAATGTGTAAATAGAGCGAAAATTTTAAGAAATATTGTTTTTCAAGGCTTCCACTTTCTTAATATCACAAAATTCTATGTTTTTTTTCCATGATATTTTAGGCTTTGTTTATCATTCAATTTCAATTTCACTGTGAAGTTTATGATATATTTTTTATTTTATTTTAACAATATTATTTTTCTTCTCTGTTGTTTTTGGAAATTATTTTTGGCTTCTTCAATCGGTTGAGCAATTAGACATGTGAAATGAGGTGAGTCATTTTTTACTTTGATTCAATTTTAATTTAAAATGTATTTATAATCTATTAACGTAAAGAGATTAAATATATTTTATTTATTTTATATTTTAATTTTCATAAGTAAAAGTTGATTTGAGAGATAATAATTAATATCATTATTATAAAAAAAATATCCATTTTTAAAGTCAATCCAAAATAATAATTGTTACATTTTTTTTCTCTTCTTTTCAATATGAACACTCCACCACCTATTCCAAAAATTCATCCTAATAGGGGAGGACCCCCAAAATCACCCTACAGATCCTTTAAGATTATATGGAATCAATAGAAAAAAGGAGAGAAGAGAGAGATGCAAAAATCCAAATAGAGTTAGAATCATTAGAAAAAAAAAAAAAAAAAAAAAAAAAAAAAAAAAAAAAAAAAAAAAAAAAATGAGTGAAAAAAGAGAGGTAAAACTCCAAATAGATATAGAGTGATTGATAAAATTAAAGATACCATTCAAACTTAAATAAATGGGTGCCAGAGGCTCAAGGTGGTGCACACAATGAGAGGATTCAAGGAAATGGAAAAACATAAACAAGTGGCTTAAAGGAGGGTTGAAGAAAGTCTAACTTGAGATAGGATTAAAGAGATGAAGAAAAACTAACCAACAATTTGACTCTCATTAATATGGAAAACAAATTTCATATCAAACCCATGTGCTTTATTTCCCCAGTTGTAAATATATTTAGTAAAATTTATGGCAAAAATCAAAAGTATGAATATGTGATGTAAATGGGACTGCAAGAGTCAATAGATATAAATGATAGATTTAATATTATTGAATTATGAAATTGCTGGCTTGAGGGATGTCTGAAAAAGAGACCACGATGTGGTGAGGCACTTATGAAAAGAGAGTTAATTTCCACCCTGAGTGAATACTGTATTTGGACTCCACTTGCCAGGAGAACCAAAAGCGGCTAGCTAGCCCTGAAATAAATGCCTTTGGTAAGAGTTGATGGCTTGATGAGGGATGCAGAGAGGTGAGCCTTCCATCAGTAGAGCCATCATGGCCCTGGCCTTGAGGGCTCGATGCCTGCATAACCTAGCGAGAGGATAAAGAGTATAGGCAAGAACGATTGACCCAGAAGGGAGACGAGAGGAACTCACGGCGAATCTCTGTGAGTGAGTGATCATGAGGAGGAAAAGTTACAGCCTTGGCTCTTGGACCTTGGAAGGCAGGAAGAGCCTGGAATCCCTAGGCGGTCGTGAGGAGTCACGGCTCGGGGGAGGTGGCTAGTGGTAAATCCTTTGGTAGTCGCTGAGCCTACGGTTTGGTTGAAACGAGCACCCCTCTCATTCGCGCGTCCATTCTTTGAACTTTCCGCCCGACCAAGTGTTTACTCATAATTCCGTCCATCCTCCATCCATCCATGTCCATTTCCATCCGTCCATCCTTCCTTCCATCATCCACTGTCCGTCCATTTCCATTTCCATCCGTCCATCCATCCATCCATCCATCCGTCCATGTCCGTCCCTTCCTGTCCATTCCATCCATTTCCATCCGTCCGTCCATCCGGCTCGGTCCTGTCCGTCCATCCATCCATTCCATCCATCCATTCCTCCGTCCATCCATCCATTTCCCATCCGTCCCTCCATCCTTCCATCCATTCCTCCACTCCATCCATTTCCATCCTCCATCCATCCATCCATTCCCTTCCATCCATCCATCCATTCCTCCGCTCCTCCTTTCCTCCTTCCTCCTCCATCCATCCATTCCTTCCTCCTTCCATTTCCATCCATCCTCTCCATCTCTCTTTTCCTTCCATCCATCCATCCATTCCTCTTCCTTCCATCCTCCTTCCTCCTCTCTCCCCGGCTTTCCTTCCTCCATCCATTCCTTCCCTTCCATCCGTCCATTCATCCTTCCTTTTCATCGGGTCCATCCATTCCAGTCACTCATCTCTTTCCATCTCGTCCGGTCCATCCATCCATCCATTCCATTGCCTTCCATCCAGATCCATCCATCCATCCATTCCATTTGTCCATCCATTCCTCCACTCAACTCCATTCCATTTCCATCCTTCCTCCGTCCTTCCATCCTTATCCTCCTTCCATCCGTCCATCTTTCCATCCATCCGTCTTCCTTCCATTCCATTCCTTCCATTCCTTCCTTCCTTCCTCCATCCATCCTCCATCCGTCCATTCCATTCCATTCCTCCTTCCTCCACTGTCCGCTTTCCATCCATTCCATCCATTCCATCCATCCATTCCTTATCCTTTCCTTCCATCCACCTTCCGTCCATCCATTCCTCCGTCCATTCCTCCATCCATCCATTCCATCCATCCATCCATTCCTCCTCCGTCCGTCTTCCTTCCTCCATTCCTTCCATCCTTCCATTCCATCCATTCCTTCCTCCTTCCTTCCTCCACTCCATCCATTCCTCCTGTCCATTCCATCCATTCCTCCATCTCATTCCATCCATCCATCCATCCATTTCCTCCATTCTTTCCTTTCCGTCCTTCCATTCCATCCTCCGTCCTCCTTTCCTCCATCCATTCCATCCATTCATCCATCCGGCTCCTCCTTCCATTCCTCCATCCATTCCTTCCTCCATCACTCCATCCATTCCATCCTCCTTTCCTCCTTCCATTCCATCATCCATTCCTTCAAACATCATCCTTCATCCATCCCAGCTCAGGTCCGTCCTTTCAAGGCACCCCTCTCGGTGATTGGCGATCATTCATTGAAGTTACTTCCGATAAGTGTTTTACTCATAATGCATGTGGAATATATATATGCTGTCCGCATATGTTCATCGACTTGTGGAATTGTACATGTTTTCCTGTGAAGAAATGCCTGTGTATTAATTGATGATAAAGTGAATAGTTCATAGAGGCTGTGAGGTATGTAAGGGATTTGCAGCATGAGAGTGTTTGCGTTGTGTTTGATATGAATAAGTTGATATATGCTTATCACAAAGGATATCATGTATGATTTACGTCAATAAACTGAAGCTAACCATGCCCGGCTCGAGGAAAGAAGTTGTCTTCCTTTATACGCTCCGTGGAATGACGTGGGATCATCCACGGAGATTCCCTCCGTGGAAAGTTTCACCCGGAACCCAGAGTGAGGGTTCGGGCGCGTAGGCCTTATTAACCCTTTTTAGGAGGAGCGATCTATAGCCAGGTCCATGACAATAGTGTTATCGCGACAAATAAGTTGGCCAGGATGAGATCTCGTGGAGTGAACCATAGTCATTCACAACCATTGGATGGCTGAAAGTAACGCAGGCGACCTCACGCTTTGAGGTGGAGGTTGAACGCAGGAAGAGCGTGAAGTCACGAGAATTCGAGGAGAGGGACAAAGCTTCGGGGAAGCTGATTCCTTGTAAGAATCTGAGGAGCAGGGCACAGGAGGTTACACTGGTGAAAGGAAAGCTTAGAGTCGGAGGATTCTCAAGTGTAACAGAATCGACGGCGGGTGACTCCAATGAAATCTCGCAAAATCCCGAGGACCGTCCGATCAAGGAGGAGTTGCATTAGGAGATAGCCCGTGAGTTGGTGTGGAGAACCAATCCCATCCGGACTTTAGGGTTTTGGCGTTAGAGTTGATAAGGTAGAGTTCTACACCTCATTGAGAATCATGATGTGATTCCACAAGCCTCGGCCAGGCAAATGATCGGGGAGACGGGGATCGTGGCATCAGTCCGGATATGTCGAAGGGTTCGGCGTTCGGCGTTTCCGTAGGTAAGGGTCTCACACTCTTTAAAATCGCGACCGGCGATTTCAGATTAGCAGGGCCGTCGATCATGTGAGGAGGGACCGTGGAGAATCTGAGAGTGAGTTGGGGGTGGTAGTGCAGCTGACCTTGTGCGCGAAGCATGATTTCGAATCGCGATTTCCCGATAATAGAAAGTGGAGGGCGAGGTGGCATCGAGACGAGGAGGTTCGGCGTTGAGGAGAATGGGGAGTTCCTCTGACGTCAAAGAGTCATGCATGGAACCCACTTGTCTAACGAAATCGAAATGGCGGTAAAGTATGGGACCACGATCCGCCGGTGGAACTCTGAGTGGAAACATATCGAGGAGTTGGGGTTGAGGATTCAGGTGTAAATTAGTCCTGACATTTTATGCGTCGATTTCCCGATAAGGAAATCTCCGATGAAAGTGTTGACAGATTGACCATCGGGGATGAAGTTGGTTGTGTATGAAATTGTGTTGGTGTCGCGGACTCCGGTATCATGATATCCCGACCCTTTTAGAGGGAAATAACCGATGGATGGAGGAGATTCTTCGGAGGATCCCCGGGCCCATAATGGCCGTTAGATGAGGGAACAAGACGTCACCTTAAAACAGGGCGTGGTTATGCTTTAGGATAGCGGTGGTGAAGCGGAGATCTGGGCGGCGGGAAGTCCACGTCGAGATCGATTGGGGATTCCGATAGGAGCCCCTTCGCATTACCGCCTTTAGCGAGAGCGATGGGAATTAGACGTCGACTCTCTCTAACGGTTGAGATCAAGTCCACATGATCAACGACTCGAGGCGGTTCCGGACCCCCTTTCCATTCGCGCTTTAGTGGGGAAATTAGGAATAGTATTAATGGCGTGTGGTAGAGCCTGTCGAGGCGACCTCGTATGCGCGTCCCCTCTACTTTTGTACTACACCCAGAGCAGCGTGAGGGCTTGTTCCCATTGGAAAATTCTCTATCCTTATGAGGTTTTATTCCTATTGGCCATCCGTGACCTCGTGGGAATCCATCCTAATGGGATCTGCGAGTAACCACGGCCAGGCCGACGGTTCGCAGTGAACGTAGATATTCTGATGGCAGAAATGGCCCTTGAGAAATACAAAGGGCCTTTAGTTCAATTTGAACGGTGAATATAACCCTCGATCACATGGAAACGGAGAAGCAGAGCCGACTTCGCGGTAGGCCTCCGCATGGTTATTTAGGGGTTCGAGTTCGACAGAGGACCACAAAAATTTGATTTTGTTTAGTGAGTATGTTACCAAAACCCATCAAAGAGGAAATGAATAAGATAATCTAACTAGACCATGAGTGTAACAAAGAGCCTTGAACCTCACAATTTTTGGTATAAAAGAACAACAAGAGAATGATAAGCTAGTAATAGTCTATTGGCCATCCGCTGACCTCGTGGGAATCCATCCTTATGGGATGCACGATAACCCTGACGGGCTTCGACGGTTGCAGAGTAGAACATGTAGATATTACAGTAACCCGTAGCGCGAAATACAAAGGACGCTGCGTTCAAATTGAACAGTGAATATAACCCTCGATCACGTGGGAACGGAGAAAGAGCCAGCTTACGCTGGGCCTCCATGGTTATTTAGGGGTTCGAGTCCGACAGAGGACCACAAAAATTTGATTTTGTTTAGTGGGTGTGTTACAAAACCCATCAAAGAGGAAATGAATAAGCTAATCGAACTAGACCATGAGTGTAACAAAAGAGCCTTGAACCTCATAATTTTTGGTATAAAAGAACAACAAGAGAATGATAAGCTAGAAATAGTAAAAGAAGAATTAAATAATAAATCACAAATCGATACAACTTACCTCATAGAAGCAAAGAAGCTAGGAAAAATAATTGATCACAAATATAGGTTGATGCGTTTCAAACTAAGTTGTAATGACCACAAATATAGCATACTTAGTAAATTTTCGAGACTAAAAGGGTCAGGAATATTTATAAATCAAGACCTATTCCGAAAGACCAAGTTGAATTAAGGAAGGAAGTTCAAAAGGTTAAAGAAGCTCAGAAAGAATAAAAATGGGCAATAATTAGAAATCAAAAAGCTATTGTTAGGGATATAGACCAGAAGGATAATAATAAATTGGAATTTGAGACACTCATGATCTTTTTTTGGAACTGTCATGGCTTTCCATGGCGCAAAGGTCCTATGATAAGTTGGATCCCGAGTGATATTGATACTATTTGTCTAGTTGAAACTTGGGAGCATGAGGAGTCTAAGGTCCCTAACATAGAAGAATTTGTCTTGTGGTCGACATTCAACAAAAAATCCCACCGTAAAGGGATATGAGGCATAGCTTGTTATATTAGAAAGAACATTTCTCCTCACATTCAACTTCATAAGATTGACACTCTCAATCAATACATTTGGATGGAAATTTCAGACACCAATGCTAAGAAGATGTATATAACAATTTTCTATTTTGCACCTATTAATTTTACTTTTTATAAGAAAAACAATCTAGATAACAATTTTCCCTATAATAAGTTAGAACAAGATATTTATAGTTTGAAAAATCAAGGTAGTATCCTCCTGCTAAGAGACTTTAATGCTAGGAATACAACTAAACAAGCTACTATTTTAAGTACCGATTCCAACCATAATCCTTTATGGCTAGATGAGGACCTTGTTTCATCTAATAGCTACAAAACACGCTCTAAATACCTAATTGAGAATTTGTTTGGTATTGATTTGGTCAAGTTCTATAGCTCTCAAGACCTAATAATTTGTATTGGAGTAATGAAGTGGCCAAAATCCAACCAGATGACTTGTATTCACGGGCTAAGTAGTAGTGTTGTCGATTATGTGATATCTAATATCCATGTTGCCAACCAAATAACAACTTTTGACCTTTTAAATGACCATGATCTTGACTCTGATCATAAATATTTAACCCTAACTCAAAAATTTTCCTTTCCTAGGAGCACCATTGAAGAGAATTATGATAATCAAAGGAATTTGCGCTTTGACAAAAGAAAATTTGACATTTTCTTAAAGGATTTAAATAGTAAATTAAATCTCATAACTTATAAGGACAACATTGAAGACTTTATCATAATTTTACAACTATCCTTTCCACTTATATTAACAAGTTCTCTTTCGAAGTATCCTATAAAAAGAATAATAGAACGACCAACCCTTGGTATGATAAATAATGTAAAATTGCTATGAAATTTATTAGGGATGCTTCTAATGAGTCCTTAAAACTTGATAAGATCAATACGTACACAACCCTAATTAAAAAGAAAAAAAAGGTACTATATCAATAAAAGGCAAGAAAAACTTTCAGAACTATATAAGTTGGATCCTAAGAAGTTCTGGAGCCAAATTCTAAACCAAAATACTAAATAAAATAATAGGATTCTCTTAAGGGACTGTAATTCCTACCTTAAAAGTATTTACAAGTTCCCTATTGCCATGGACACCATTCTTGTTGTCCCTACAAAGGAAGAATTTTTTTCTTTAGATGACATAGAGTTAGGGGTTAAGCAACTTGCAAATGGGAAAGCTAAGGACATTGAAGGCTACCAAGATGAAGTTTTTAAAATCAGAGGGCGTATCCTTATCCCTCACATACACAAGGTATTCAATTTAGCAGTCAAGCAAGGCTTCCCTAAACCCTAGACAAAAAGCCTCATTGTTCCTATTTTTAAACATGGGGATAGAAACATTACCTCTAATTATAGGACCATTATGATTATCTCGATTTTAGCCAAGATTTATGGAATTATTTTGGAAAAGAAGATTAGCCTTTGGCTAGAAAGTCACAGTAAAAGAGATAAAGGCTAGGCCAGGTTTAGGAGATATCATTCAACTATGGACCATCTTGTTACCTTTAGGATCATTTTAGAGGATTTCCATAACACTAAAACCAATCGTTTTTGTTGTTTTGTTGACTTTAGAAAATCTTTTGACATGGTTCCTAGGAAAAACCTTTGGAATAGGTTGGAAGAGATAAAAGTGCCTCTCAAGTTGAGGGTTGATGCAATAAGGATGTATGAGAACGTTATTTCTAGGTTTAAAAACATTGAGGGTTAGTCAAAAGAGATTAACTGCAATATCAGTGTCAAACAAGGTTGTCCCTTGTCCCCTACCCTTTTTGGCATATACATTGACAAGTTAGAAGATTGCTTGGAAAAAGTAGGTTGTGTCGGCCCTACTCTCACTCGTATAGTCATAAATATTCTTCTTTATGCCAATGATATTGCTCTTATGGAAAGGAGTCCCCATGATCTTGAAAACCAACTAAGAATCCTCAAGGATTTTTGCTCCAATATGGGTATGACTGTTAGTACTCATAAGACTAAGGTCATGATTATTAAATCCAATAATATCCCTTATGATACCTTTGTATATGACAAAAACAACTTGGAGGAAGTGACTTCAAAAAAACTCTTGGAATTGATATTCACCACAAACTCAATTGGAATTATAGCATTCAGAAAAGGATTATTGGGGGATGGAAAGCTTATTATGGGTTTGAAAACAATTTTAAATCATTTGATCTTTGGAGTTGGGATAAGAAGAAAATCATTTTTGAGACTTTTGTTACACCTATTATTCTTTATGGATGTGAAGTATGGGGTTGTAGTATGTCTCATGAATCTTGGAGAAAGATTGAGCAAATACAAAAGAATTTTATAACCTATAATCTCAAAATTAAAGGAAATATGCCCTATCCCATCCTCCTCTTAGAAACAAGCCTCTCCCCCATTGAGAGCATGGATAGGACTAGATACCTAATGTATAAGAACAAGTTAAACAACATGGAAGAAAAGATGATTCCTAAAATTGCTTCAAAATCGAGTCATAACCACCATCGACTCAAGCGAGGATGGAATAAAGATGCCCGGTCTTGGATAAACTATTGGGGAATCATGGAAGACACCATTTTGCAGAATAAAGATATTATTAAAAAAACGTTAAATCAAAATTTAACGAGAAAATGTGTTGTGATAAAGAGTTAGAGAAAAAAAGAAAATTAAGGTATTATAATGATGTAATCAACCCTAATCTAGAAGATCAAAATTATCTATCTTTTTTTCCATGTGTAAAGAAAAAAATAATCATTGCTAAGATAAGAACACATTCTCATCGGCTCCATAGTGAAACTGGGCATTAGTCAATTCCTAAAACGCCATGGGATGAAATAGTGTGTCACCTTTGTAACACTAATAAGGTTGAAGTTGAAAAGCTCTTTCTCTTAGATTTTCCAGCCTATACCCATATTATATTTCATTTTCAAAATATTTGTCACACTACCAACCTTCCTAACCTCTTAACTCAACAAAAGTATGGTGATCTTGAAAAGATTCTCTTAATTCTTTTTGAGCACAGAAACAAAATTATAAAGAATCGCAAGTAATCACTTACCCTCTTAAGGTCCGATAGACCAATTTGGTCTTAGTGGACGTTAATCATCATCATCATCAATAAAAAAAATACATTTCATCTTATAAATTGGGCTTAATGTTTTGTTTATAATACTTTAACTTTATTTTATTCTCTTTAAATCAAAACTTTTCTTAAAATTTAATTGTGATAGTGCTTTTAATAATTTAACCAAGAATCAACATATTTTATCTGTCTTAAAAGACTTTTATTGAAAATCAAAGAAATGTTAGGAATCTTATTACGTTTAATGTTAAAAATATTGTACTTGTACATTACAAACATAATCAAATTGTTCTGGCTAGAGATTGTGAGCCCACTATAGAAAGGAAAAAATAAATATTTGTAGAGCGAGGCTACCACTAGATAATCTACAAATCTTACATACATGAAATATTTGTATTATTCTCCATTGTCCATACGATATTAAAATTGAAGAGATAAATCAAAACACAATTATTCAACACAAAGTGAGATTATGCTCACAAAAGTTAGATACACAGAGGAAAACTCCATTATATATATAGCTGGAATAATCACCAACAAACATGGAACACAATTCTAAAATTATGGATCTCAAACGATTCATAAGCTAAAACTGAACACTTGTATAACAACCATGCAAAAACTTCCTATTTTGACAATGTTCTAGATGACTTCATTTGGACATTATCTCAACATTATCATTTGGACATTATCTCAACATTCCACCTTAATGGAGAAATGGATTTTCTACAACACCTAACTTGCTTATAAAAACTTCAAACTTGAGTTTAACAAGAGGCTTGGTAAATATATCAGCCATATTATCATTTGTAATAAAAAAAATCAAATCAATTTCCTTTGGTTCAATCTTCTCTCTCACAAAGTGGTGTTGTAGGTCGATGTGTTTTGATCTTGCATGATATATTGGATTATGTGCCAATTTGATAGCACTTTGATTATCGCAATTGATGCATGTTGGACACTTTTTCTCTTCTTTAACATCTGCAAGAATTCTCCACAACCAAACAACTTCATATGTAGCACTGGTCAAGGATTTATACTCAGATTTTGTTAACGACAACTAAATAGTTTCTTGTTGTTTTCTACTCCACGACACAACCCCTGAACCTATATGGAATGCATAGCCTGAGGTATACCTTCCATCATCAAGATTTCTTTCCCAATCTGAATCAGAAAATCCTGTCACTTCAACATTAGAATCATCAATATACATAATACCAAAATCAATTGTTCCTTTCAAGTATCGAAGGAATTTCTTTGCATCTTTCTAGTGGATTTCAGAAGGCTTAGAAATGAACTGACTAAGGATGATGACATAGTATGCAATGTGTGGTATGCTTGTGGTGAGGTAGTTCAAACTTCCCACCAATTGACGATATAATGTACCATATGCCTCTTTAGTTCCATCATCATTGTATAACTTTGCATTATGTTCTAAGGGAGTTGACATTGCTTTACACTCACTCATATGAATTTTTTTAAGAATTTTTTTTGTGTATTTTATTTGTGTAATGAGTGTCTTACCAGGATCCCTCCAAACTTCAAGTCCTAAATAGTAATAAAATTCTCCAAGATCTTTCATTTCAAATTATTGAGACAATTGACATTTGATTTCTACAATTAACGTGTAATAATGAGATCATCCACATATAAATATATTAAAGAAACATTTCCTTCTCCATCTTTCTTAACATACAGGTTATGATCACTTTTTCTTTTCACAAAACCTTTATGATAAAATAATGAATCAATCTTTACATACCATGATCTCGGTTTCATTTCAGGCCATTTGTTCTTAATTGTGCGCCTCACTGAGGAAGAACAAATGGTTTTTCAGGCAGGTGTGCATCACAGAGGAAGACCATCCAACACAACAGCTCCATCCATCACACTCCATGGATTATGGAGATTTTTAATTCTTTCCAGTCCTACCCATTCCAGTCATGGTACAAGATTTTAACACATTGTATGCTTGCGGTGATAGTCCATAAAACATAATTCTCATACCGG
>SNQJ01S0179342.1:0-13283 GCA_010110895.2 Picea sitchensis | reverse complement strand
GAGGTTATGGGGTCAAACCCCATCCATGCCTCTTTATGCCGTGTTTTCAACAATTTAATGATTTGGCAATGATCTGTTAGTTATGTGTTCTGTTGGAACTCGGCTATTGTTGGAGTCACCCCTAGTTTTAGCATCCTTGAAAATGAAAATTATACGCCTATAATGTTGATTGCATGCGAGAAGGACGATTTTAATTTTGGGTGCTTTGTTTTCCATTTTTTCGTTAGTATCATTTCTATTTTTTTCATTTTCCTTCGATATGTAAAACAAAAATAAAATAAAAACTATGAAACCATAGAAAAACATTTCATTAACAAAAACAATAAAAAATGAAACCACACAAAGAAAAAAATTGAAAAATGTATGGATAAAGAAGTTCTTGTTATTTGTTTTAGTTCTGGTTTTACTTTGTGTTGTATGTGGTCGAACAAATAGTGGTATCTACTCAGATTGTGATGATAAAAGTGTTTCCATAAACCCTTTAAGTGCAAGCGTCCAAAAAGAGCACATCTGGATCCCTGTACACTTCCATACAAGCGATACTGCCAATAAAACAAATAAATTGAAAACAAATCAAACATTCTAAAAATAAAAATTTGCAAATGGATTTTCACATTTCTTGAAAACATCATTAGAATCATGTTTTTATCTTGTTATACTAAAATTATTGTGAAGTCACTTCACCAGGTATTCACGTAGAGGATTCTCAAAAATGCACTATCACCAACCAGTAAAAACACATTTCATTTTTTCATTTGGTTGATAGCATTAGTATTAATTTCTCCACTTTATGTTTTTGATATTCTCACACTATTTGCTACAGATTAGTGCTAACATTTTACAGGGTCAAAGACGATCAAATTTCTTGCAGAAGTGATTTTCAAGAATCACAAAACTTTTGAAAAAAAACATGCTTTATTGACTACTTGAAGGAGTTGATTCTCATTCTACACATCATGGCGATTGTTTTTATACAGTGACCATTCATAAAACCATTTTGTGTCATGAATTATTTCTTCCCATTTCTCCTTCAAAGCAGATTTATCATCCCTATGCTGAATCCCATCTTCCATTGAATTATCCTTCATGACTTTGCACAAGCCTATCTTTCTGAGTCACATACATCTCTTTATCTTTTTCAGTTCACTTTGCCTTCTCAATAAAACGCTCCAACTCCCTTGCCATAAACACTGTTGCTACTGAGATATTTACATTTATTGTCCTACCAATATTTTTACAAACTCGCGTGGACTGATGTGGGATTCCTTAAAGCCCACCTTTCAGCAAGTCTTGCCCCATCAACCTCAACACCTTATCTAGGATATAGACTAGAGTTCCTTTTGAGTACCTGGAGGCTTCCATGCCTTAATGACAATTTCTCTCACTGACATTCATGGGAATATATCATTGTCCCTTGATTGTTAGATCTTGCAAGTGGCTCGACATCAGCTCATTCATTCGCACTTCACAATATGTACTCGGGTACCTTGGCTGTCATTGACATCAATGGTGAGTTTGCCTCGCATTGGTTAACGACATTCATCAATGGTCGGTAATCCAATGAATTCTCTCCATTCTCGACATCGACACATCCATTCACATGATTAGAATTGTAACATCGGTTGTAGAAGGTGAAGCCTATACATATTTTCCATGACTCCTCAATAGTTATAGTAGAATGACTTCAACTATATGAGAGTACCACAGTTCCACTTTCATACTTCCTGTTTTCCATGATTCATCAGCAACAGTTAAGATTCCTCCACTTCATAGTCTATGATCTAGTAGTTACAGCAGTCGCAGCTATAGCAGTAGTCACCTTTTCATGATCTTGCAACAATGACATCTTCCATGCTCCAGCAGCCGCATCAACCATATTCCTATTGCATAGTTCATCAACATTTTGGGTAAGTGGAGGTATGTTATTTTCTAAACTTTAATCATGTAATTCCTCAACTGCTAGCGGTGGATAATTTAGAAAATTCCCTGACCAAGCTCCCTTTCCTTTTCACTTCTATGACTTATGCCACATTTCATGAGGACATGCAACCAGTTCAGTTGGGGGGTAGGGGACTTTATTCACTATCATCACTCCATTTTTCCACTACCATCATCCCATTTTTTCGTCTTATTTACCATTAACCAACTTCTCTTTTCCAACAATACTTTGTTGCACTTTGCTTCATAAGCATTGATATACATATTGACATGATTCACAAATATGAAAAAGGGATTTCTTATACTCAATGATGTTTCCTTATGCACATTGGTAGCATGGATCGCTTTATCTATTCCTTGATTGAAGAAATTGTTCACATGTTTAATGCATTTCATAGTTACTGTTAAGACCACCAATGGAGCTTTCTTACACCAATTCCTGCTTCTGAAAATTTCCCTTTAGATATGTAGAAATACCTTTAAGGGACGAGATAAATTAGTGTACCATTAGCCAAATTCAACAACATTGATCTAGTAGTCTCCTGCTAGGTACAAAAAAGTCTCTCTGCAAATTTTACAAAAGAAGAGATTTGATTTTTATCCATATCTAGTCATTGACAATACTAAAAGAGAAACCATTTTTTGTCGATATATAACATAGCACATCAAAATTTTATAGTCTTTGAGGTAACTATAGAAAGAAAAATATCATCTTGTACATCATCTTGAAACCAAGGTTCTTGAAGATATTTTGTGGAGTGATCTTGAAGATTTTCCATAATTTTCCAAGTTCCATTTTCCAATTTGTTAGTCCATATTTGGATAATCTATTAGCTTCTTTGTTCCTACTCTTCTACACATTCAAAAGTGATGTGTGAGAAAGTTTTAATACAGCACTTGATGTCTTTAAATAAGGGTTGTAGAGTGACGTTTTGCAAAGTGAAGACACATTTCATCCACTGTATAACTCGTATAGAATGTCCATAAATGTGAAGGAAGGAAATCCTTTTTTTTCTCGATCCAAACAAAAAATGATCTTAAGAACCAATAATTCACAAAAAAAAAAATGTTTCATTCCCTATGCTAGTATAAAAGGAGATGTTGTGATCCTCAGATAAATGTAGAATATCAACAACATCTCCCCCTTATAGGATTTCCTTGGGAGACTCCATCAAAATAAACTTAAAACATATCCTTATAAATTCATTCAACAAGACAATTATATTAATTAATTAAACTCATAATCATATGATAAACAATATATAATATAAAAACAACATGACAAAATATCACAATCTATTTGCTAAATATCCATATCTCTATTAGTATATTATTTCTACCAATATATAACTAAAATGAGATCTAACTCTACACAATTTATTTATTGTAATTTAGAACCTAAACTCATTTCCCCAAACAATTATGTCAATTGTCCAAAAGGATAACACTTTGACCGAATCTGTCACATGTGACTGGATTTGTCACACCATTTTCATGACCACAGTAGATGCCAAACACACCATCATCTAATCAATGAGGCCAAACACACCATTTTCATGACCACCGTGAAATTAAGGTCCCCCCATCATTCAATCAGTGAGGCCAAACACACCATTTTCATGACCACCGTAGAGGTGGTTGTTCCATCCCATTTGCATGATTTCATGTGTTTGTTGTGGCTGAACATACCATTTTCGTGACCAACATAGAGGTTGTTGTTCCATCCGAAACGCATGATTTCATGTGTTTGGTGTGGTTGAACATACCATAATGAGACCCCCATTTATATAAATCATGAATGGATCTCCCAAGATGCAAAGATTGAAGCGAGTGGATGTATCCTATAATGAGTTTAAGGATTGTAGTGTTCTAAGTTTACCTAGTCTTAATGCCTCCAACTACATATTTGTGTTGGCATTTCGAATGATTTTAGAGACCGGTACGAGAATTATGTTTTATGGACTATCCCCGCAAGCATACAATGTGTTAAAATCTTGTACCGTGACCGGAATGGGTAGGACTGGAAAGAATTAAAACTCTCCATAATCCATGGAGTGTCATGGATGGAGCTGTTGTGTTGGTTGGTCTTCCTCCGTGATGTGCACCTACCTGAAAAAAACATTTGTTCTTCCTCAGTGATGTGCACTTGAACAGATATAAATTCCAACGAGCAGGAAAGCCACCTTCTCAAAAACAAACGCAGGTCTGTTAAAGGAGGCCAAAGAATTCTCTACATGCTCTCCAAATTTTTCGGTTTAGATATGATGCTATAACAGTCAAACTATAACCACAATTACAAAAGACAATGAGAATCTCATTAGCCTCGGAGGAGATACCAAGCCTCTGTCATGGATTGAAGAGGAAGCATGTTCCTGAAATCGTGATTGAGCCAGACTACCCCAGGGTAGACCACTCCTTTTGGAGTGGGCTCGAACTCTAGGCATGATGGCTGGAAAAAAGTAGTCAAAGGGACAATAATGGAGGAAGAGAGGAAACTTACCCAGACATTCAAATCAAAACACCCAATATCATCAAAATACCAGTCGAACATAGGTGGAACTTGAACACAAATACCCAAATAACTTTGCTGGTGAGAGGGAATTAAATCCGTCATAACTATAGATAGAATTAAGATCCATCCTTGCGATAGTACCATTGCCCAAATGAAGAGAAGAGTTCTCATATACATTATTGATTTCAAAATAAACAAGAGTAAAAGATGCAAAGCAGCTAGTCCCTGCCTTAACAATATGTTTTGTAGTTTTATTAAATTAATAAAGGAAACAAACAATTTGATAGCATTTCTTCAAACGATAAGGTGTAGAATTCTAAATCACAATGTCTTTGTAATCTCCATCACATTGCACAATTAAAAATAACATAATATTACTTGCAATCTCCAACACATTACCCAAATAAAAGTGGCAATATCCCTTAATTAAAGACTAGAACATCAATGCCAACATTATTTACAATTTCTACAAACTGAACAATTAAAATTACAGTCATTAAATTGTAGTAATGTCAATTTTTATACTTAAAATAATAATCTTATTATTTTAAATATCATATTATTTTAAACTTAAATAATAAGTATCTTATTATTTTAAGTATCTTATAGTAATCTTATTATTTTAAACTTAAACGAATTGTTTTATTATAAACTTAAAATAATAAAAATTCTTTTAGATATCTAAACTATTATTAAGCTTAAAATAACAACAATTCTTTCACCAATACATTTAAAAATACCTTCCTAAGAGATCTTCCTAAGAAGAAATAATCCAATAGTAAGACAACTGACATTGTTAAAGGACACATGACAATATTTTAAATTTTTAAAAAGAGAAATAAAATTTAATTAATTTTTTTTCTAACAATTTCACATCCTAGTAGGGCTAAATTGTCACTTCATTCTTTCTAACCAATCATAAAATAAAATTTTGAATATTAAATATTAAGAAAATAATTTTTATTTTTCAAAATATTTGGTTTAATAAGTAAATACTATGAAACTTTAGAAAATATCATGGAAATGTTTACGTATAATTACAAAATAATTACAAAATCAAAAGAATTTGAACCTAAATCGATTACTATATTTTTGGGAGGGATTAATAATATAAATTATTGGTGAAAGATAAAACATGAGAACTTAAGAAAGAAAGAAGAAACTTCAAACTAATGAGAACATGCCAATCTCAAGTATTAATTACTTTGACACATTTTGAAGTGTAACTTTAAATTTTTTTTATGAAAGTATTTGTTAAGATATTTTAATTATTTTGAAACGTTTTAAAGAATAATTAAAAACTTTAAAAAAAATTATAAGAGTATTTGTTAAAAATCTTTATTTTTTTAATGAAAATATTGATTAAGTTATTATAATAAAATTAGATTTAGAAGTTAATATTTAATTATTAAATATAAATTTATAAATTAAAGAATAATTTTATATATGAAGTAATGTGAATAATTATTGATAAATTTAATTATAAAATTTAAAAAATAATTATATGAATTTAAAAAAATAATCTTCACAAAAAAAAGTATATTTTTTAATTAGTAATTTAAAATTTAAATATAAATTATAATGTGATATAAAAAATGAAACAATGCAAAATTTACACATGGAGTTTACAATTTTTTGCATGGAGTTATAGAAGACCTTCATCTTACCCACCAGCTAAACACGCCTCAACTCTTCTCATTTAAAATGATGCCATACCCGAGTCACAGTGATGGGATAGATGCAAAGATGCATGGATGGGATAGATGCAAGAATGCACGGAATTTAAGATATAGTTAAATTGTATTTTTATTTAAAATTGTATGTTTTTGTAGCTATTGTTTCTTAAAACATGTATCCTTCCTTTCCTTTATTAAATTTGTGTCCTATAGTTGTAGCACCGTTCATTTCCAGTTTAATTAGTGTGTCATTGTTGTGACAAGAAAAATCCTCATAATAAAGAATATACATTATTTGTGGAGTGTTAGCAACCTTAAATGAATAACCTTAGTCTACTCTATCACAATTTTGAGTTTCACTTTGTAGTTCTCGAGATGAGTGGACAAGGTGTTTATTTGTCCCATGAGTTCTTGCATTTTGAGATCAACATAGTGACATTCCGAGTCCAATTGTAGCTACAATTTTTTTCGTTCACTAAACCATATTAGAGAAATATAGAACTTATTTGCAGAAGTGGAGGGTCTCTCATAATCAACCACATCTTTTAGTTCTATATCTTTAGCCTGGGCTACCAACCACATTAGCGTGAAATAATGGTAGACTTCTTCTAGTTGAAATTGGAGCTACATCTTCTATTCTTCACTCATTGATTAAAAGGTGCATAATATATCATAGGAGAATTCATGAATGTTTACTAGGGAAGAGGTGTGCAAATGAAAATGCATGATTAGGTTCGAGGGAGCAAGGGGTAGGTCACTTTGAAGAAAATACATAGCTCAACTATGAACTTATGGATCCACCCTTTACACTAGAGTTGAGT
Organism: Picea sitchensis; assembly: GCA_010110895.2. Taxonomy (NCBI): domain Eukaryota; kingdom Viridiplantae; phylum Streptophyta; class Pinopsida; order Pinales; family Pinaceae; genus Picea; species Picea sitchensis. The sequence goes on along the minus strand of SNQJ01S0179342.1, from coordinate 6,336 downwards.
AGGGCTTGTTGGGAACGAATGGTGGAGGTGTGATCCAATTCCCCAGGATGTTGTCCAGAAGTAGATATTGTTTCTTAAAACATGTATCCTTCCTTTCCTTTCTTAAATTTGTGTCCTATAGTTGTAGCACCGTTCATTTCCAGTTTACTTAGTGTGTCATTATTCTGACAAGAAAAATCCTCATAATAAAGAATATACATTATTTGTGGAGTGTTAGCAACCTTAAATGAATAACCTTGGTCTACTCTATCACAATTTTTAGTTTCACTTTGTAGTTCTCGAGCTGAGTGGACAACGTGTTTGTTTGTCCCATGAGTTCTTACATTTAGTGTTAGCAACCTTAAATGAATAACCTTGGTCTACTCTATCACAATTTTTAGTTTCACTTTGTAGTTCTCGAGCTGAGTGGACAACGTGTTTGTTTGTCCCATGAGTTCTTACATTTAGAGATCAACATAGTGACATTCCAAGTCCAATTGTAGCTACAATTTTTTTCGTTCACTAAACCACATTAGAGAACTATGGAACTTCTTTGCAGAAGTGGAGGGTCTCTCATAATCAACCATATCTTTTAGTTCTATATCTTTAGTTTCAATACCAACCACACATGCTAGAAGGTGATGGTATCCTCCTAGTTTGTCTGGTGCTAAGACCGCTATTCCCACTGCTGATTGAAAGTGTTCATATCATATCATAGGAGAATTCATGAATGCTTACTAGGGAAGAGGTGTGCAAATGAAAATGCATCATTAGGTTCGAGGGATCAAGGGGTAGATCACTTTGAACAAAATACATAGCTCATCTATGAACTTATGGATCCACCCCCTACACTAGAGTTGAGTAGGGATTGCTGGGAAGGGATGGTGGAGGTGTGATCCAATTCCCCAAGATGTTGTCCAGAAGTAGCTACTATTTCTTAAAACATGTATCCTTCCTTTCCTTTATTAAATTTGTGTCCTATAGTTGTAGCACCGCTCATTTCCAGTTTAATTAGTGTGTCATTGTTCTAACAAGAAAAAATCCTCATAATAAAGAATATACACTATTTGTGGAGTGTTAGCAACCTTAAATGAATAACCTTGGTCTACTCTATCACAATTTTGAGTTTCACTTTGTAGTTCTATAGCTGAGTGGACAAGGTGTTTATTTGTCCCATGAGTTCTTTCATTTTGAGATCAACATAGTGACATTGTGAGTCCAATTGTAGCTACAATTCTTTTCGTTCACTAAACCACATTAGAGAAACATGGAACTTGTTTGAGCTAAGTGGAGGGTCTCTCATAATCAACCACATCTTTTAGTTCTATATCTTTAGCCCGGCCACCAAACTACATGCAATGAAATGATGGCAGACTTCTTCAGTTGGAAATTGGAGCTAAGACCTTCATCTTGTAGATCAAAGTATTCTCTCTATCTTTGTAGAAAGAGACAACCAATTTATTCACTCGTTGATTGAAAGGTACATAATATATCATAGGATAATTCATAAATGTTTACTAGGGAATATGTGTGCAAATGAAAATGCATGATTAGGTTCGAGGGAGCAAGGTGTAGCAACCTTCTGCTAGGTAACTTCATACCAAATAAATAATATACATTATTTATGGAGTGTTAGAAACCTTCTATGTGCTAGGTGCAACTTCATACTAACTGAAAAGTAGGTATTATGATAATGATGCGTAATCTCTAGACCCTCAGTCAAGGTCCACACAGATCATTTTTTTTTTAACTGCTGAATTGAAACAGCCCTTCCGTGTCCTCACTGAACCCTACCTAACCGGGTCACACGTCCTTCATGAAAACCCACCGGCAAACATGCACCAAGCGTGAGTCTTCACCCCCACACAACCACCAAATATGACCTTCGGCCAAATATGATCGGGACTTTTCCAAAATGTGAAATCTCGATTTCGCGACTTCGCGAATCCTCGATGTCGAAGCCCTTGACTCTTCAATCCTCAAAATGCCGAAATGTCGAATGTCGAAATAGGCTCAACGACGCCACATTTTACGACTTCGGGTTTTCAATTCAAAGTTCCCCAGCTCCTTGTCCTCGAGATTGTCGAAATGATGAACCCCGAAATACCAAAATGTCAATATTTCACTTCCAGTTGTATGTCACATTTCGACTGGTTTTCAATGTAAAGTGCCCCGGTTCTTATCCTCAAATTATCGAATGTCGAACCTAAAATAATTAAATGTCGAATCTCGAAGGTGGCGAGTGATAAGCTCCTCTTGTCTTTTTCATCGCGACTGCCCGTGATTCGCGAGAGTTCTCAATGTTTTAGGATTTTGCGATTCTGAGAATCGCGATGCAATGTCTCTTCCTCTCCTTTCAAATCCTCGCCAAACTCCGAAATCTCCAAAGCCCCACTCCAGTGGAAAGTTCAACGGGCAAGTGAACCTCTCGACCTAATGGTTTGTATCCTTTCGATTCCGTGGGTCAAGAGTCCGGAATTTTACCTCTTTTGTATCCCCAGAGCTAAATGCTGCAAATATTTTCACAGAGATCACCGGTCCATGTACTCTCTTTGAACTAACAAATTTATGATCCGGGATTTTAGATCGGATATTCATCCTTGGGAATTTTCCCCAAATCCTCGACCGCCACCATGTCCTCTTATGGACGGTCATAATGTTGTGATTTGCGAGATAGGACTTCGCTCTTCATGACTCTTCCTCTCGGACTCTTATGTGTCCGAAAAACCACGATGGCTTCGATCTCTTCCATGTGTCCTCCTCCACAAATGGCGGCCCCGATATTTTGACTTTGATGTGCCTTTCCTCAAAGACATACATGAGATTAAACCACGGAAACTTCCTAGATCGTGATGCCTATCATTATGCCTGCATCTGATGACCGTGACTCGTTTTGCGTACTCCTTACCAATTCGACGTAGATTCAATGGTCCAAATATTCTCCTTTCAGCATCGATCCAATGGCTACTGTTTCTCCTTCCTAAGCATGCCCTCTCTCCAAACCTTGGAAGATTTCGAATGCTTCAAAGGCCGAAACCTTTGTTCTTTATCCCACAAGTCCACGACCTTTAGTCCACTTGCGTTACTGAAAACTCTACCCCGAGCTATTCACTCAAACCTCAAAAGGGTTTCTTGACCTCTCGCACTCCTTTCCGTGGTCCCCACGTTAATAACTATGCTATCCGCTCCTGAGCTTCATAACGTTAAACAAATTCTTCCTTCATTCACTCCTTGTGCTTGACGAGTTCGCACGCACTCATCCACTTCACTCTCGAAAGTGTTGGCCTAGTGCACCTCTTACACGTGTCTTTGTCCTGAGCTTCAACTCACCGCTTCTCTGACTCTCAATGGTCTCTGCTCCTTTCTCAGTCTTGAAGGGATGGAAGCGTCTCTCCGCAACTTCCTGTTCAAGCACACTTTGTTGAGCCTCCAGGGTGTTCCTAAAGTGAATTACTCATGTAGGTCTTCCTTGGACACTTTTCTTTCCAACTCATATGAGAAGTTCCTTCATGCACAATTTTGCACCAACTCACCCTCCCTCGGCAGAAAGCTTCGAGAACCCTTAGTGATTATAGTTCTCTTCAACCAACTCTAAATAGAGTTCTCCCATGCACTCTCATGCACTTTGTATTTCAATGCCCTCTTTAAGGAAGTTTCCATGTAACCCTCTGATTCTCAAGTTTATGCTCTCTCGTGATAAGTCTTACCTCCAAGGTGTTCAACAACTCAGGGATTCTCCTTGAGCTACTGACTTCAACGCTGTGCACTCGCACGCCTTTTGTCTCCAAATTCTATTAGACTATGCAAGTGCACTCAGACCGTTTTCAGAGATCATAAGACTGGCCATGCACTCTTGCATGAAAAGCACAAAGAATCCAAATGTGAAATCAAAGAAGCCAACATATGTTTAATTTTGTCTCAGAAACCCAAATGCACATCTAACATACATCTACAACATATCATAACACGCATATGGCATGCATCCATAAACACATAAACAAACAAAGAATCTCATGCAAAAAAAATTGCTCTTTGTATTAATATGAAAATGCCTCTTTACAATGTGTTAGAGCTTGGACTACAACAGAGTCACGGCTTCCTCTCCTCTCTAACCTATTCTCTCCCAACTAATCCTACAGATACAAAGGATCTTTTTACAAAAGAGGGGCTTCTCGAGACTTTGCCTCCAAGCTACCTACTCTCATTAATTTACATTCAACTACATTGACGTATATTGTCTAATCAATAGGGATCTAGATTTATCCTTACAACCATTTAAGGAACCTTTATCTAAAGCCCGCAGACATGCATGGATTTCCAATTCTTCCATCTTTACAAACATTTAATACAATTTTCAAAATTTGAAATCGAGAGGACTAAGCCTGTCTCCCCTTCCATTGAATGCACGCTTTGATGTGATGGTCGGTCGGCACTAGTCGTGGTTTGAGCGTATTGCCCGTGATCGAGCATAACTGACCAATTTGATTCATTTCATGTAGAATCTCATAAGGTTGCAACAATAGAAATGAGCTTCTATGCTTTCACCACTATATGGTTTCATCCTCACTCTAATTCCCTAAGTCTTGTGGATGATATTCCACCCATGGAAACATAAAGATGACTCCATCCAATTCTTCCTTCTTTGTAACAATTGTCCAAGAATATATTTTCCTCATAATTACATCATATGAAAATGTAAATGGAAGTGGTGAAATGTAAACTCATCCACCTATGGGCATCTTAGATCTAACATAACAATAGTCCCAATCCATGTTGAACTTAGCACGGATTCATAATGGTTAATGAAATAATTGGGAATTATGATGGTGTCTCAACTGGCCACCACCATACACTATATTGTGCCATGTTTGGAAATGTCTTCATTTAGGTTGATTTTATCCTCAAACATTTAGACCTTCCAAGGTGAAAACACTATGGACACTAAATCCTCATTCACAAGAGAGGTGATGTTGCATACCACTAGGGGATTCCAATGTGACATAGAAAAGGCTACTAAAGCATAACCATATCATAGAGTAAGAACTTATGCAACTTATGCAACTATATGAAACTTATGTAACTATATTGCAACTTATGCAACTATATGCAACTATATGGAACTATGAAGATTTAAATAGGACCTAAAAAAAAACCTTATGTAAACGTACCAAAGGTTCCAAATGCAACTATATTCAAATATGCAACTTTATGCAACTTATGCAACTTATGCAACTATATTGCAAACTTATGAAACTATATGAAACTTATGAAACTATATTGCAAACTTATGCAACTATAAGGAAACTATGCAATTATGCAACATGCAACTTATGCAACTATATGCAACTATATTGCAACAATTTCACATGCAACTAAATGCAACTATGACTATGCAACATGCAACTTATGCAACTTCAACAACTTTGCTGGAACTTATGCAACTTTACGCCAATTTCAACTTGATGCAACTTTATGCAACTTATGCAACTATATGCAACTATATGCAACTTATGAAACTATGCAACTATATGCAACTAAATGCAACTATATGCAACTATGTTGGTATTATATTGCAACTTATGCAACTATATGAAACTTATGCAACTATATGCAACTATATGCACCTAAAAAGATTTAAATAGGACCTAAAAAGCTTATGTTCTTTCCCTGACCATGGACAAGACCTAAGTTCCATACATGGTGTGAAAAAATTGTGAATAACACCCATATCCCACCCAAGCACCATAGTCTATTAAATAGGATAGATGTGGTGGTTTGAGGCCTTGGTAATGGCCAATGAGCCAAAGAAAATATTTTTAGGACCTAAGGCCCTTTTTTTCCTCTCTCGTCACGGTACACACCTTGAGACCTATTCTTATTATGAAAACGTACCAATGGTTCCAAATGCAACTACATTGCAACTTATGCAACTATATTGCAACAATTTCATATGCAACTATATGAAACAATGCAACTGTATGCAACTATATGCAACTAGGTGTGGCAACTTCAACTTTATGCAACTATATGATGGATAGGTGTGGCAATTTCAACTTTATGCAACTAAATATAACTATATGCAACTGTGTTGGTACCAAAAACATATATTGGCATGATAACTTATCTTCTTGTTTTAACGATTGTAGGTACCATCAAATAGGTATCTGTCGGATCTATCTTCCTCGAGTGATGATAAAGATATAGTAAGAGAGGTTGAAAGTGGACACAGATTTCTTCATCGGTGGGAGGATGTATCGCATTGCTCCTTCATCCCTACATGGATTGGGGTTATTTTCCATGGATGGCATAAAGGTCGACTATGGAACTGTAACTAAATTGATGGAGTATGTCGGACCA
>SNQJ01S0179341.1:0-19547 GCA_010110895.2 Picea sitchensis | reverse complement strand
TGATAGATTTAATGTTGGTGGTGTTATCCCCCACTTTTAGGGATAACTAGGAGATCATGTCTCGAGGCCCACCAGTCCCAGACATGGAGTACTGAGAGTCGGATCGACTTTAGCATGGCTCCGGAGGGCCCACGTTTTCTTCATTAAAGCACCTCTATCTTGTCAGCAGCAGCAACATCCATCACCATCGGATTGGTCTTGTGTCGGAGATGGCTCTTGCTCCATGAGGTAATGAGTCCAGGTATCATGGTATGTGTCACTTTGATCATCAAAACCTTTTAATATGTGCATCTGATTCCTTTTATTTATAACAAATTATTGGATCTTACGCTTTCCCACTTCACCATGTCTGGGGGGGTTGACAGGATTCCCTAGTAAGCATGTGCCCGTAGGTTTTGGCTTACCACTGGGGAGGGATTCTGAAAAGCCATCATTTGCTCCCATCATGACACCACTTTTTCATCTTGCTTCCAGCCCATCTATCCCTTTCACTTGTTCAGGAAATGGGTTGACCTATTTATAGTATTGCACCTTACCTCGTGGGAAGAAGGGGCTAAAGGCCCAGAAGGTAAAAGCAAGCTGGCAGAAGATAAAATCCTAAGAATAAAACCTCGATATGTTTCTCCCAGGGATCCCCAAGAAAGCAATAAAAGGCTTCTCATCAAGAAACAAGAGGGACCCGTAAAAATAACAAAACAAGACCTAGTCAGAGGATAGGGGGTCTCATCATGAGCCAACATATTAGGTCCATGGGTACCTAGTAGTATGACATTACCACCATATGGTTACCATGGAAGGGTAGTGACTCTTGGTTGCATGGCCAAGGGAAAGGGGGTCTCATCACGAGCCAACCTTCTCATTTATGTAAAAGTACTTTTGGGTAACCCTGTCACCACTGGTCACCACACTAGGGAAGTGTCCCCTAATTAGCCTCTTGAAGAAAAAGAAATAAAGAATAAAATAATAAAGGAATGGGCTTGGAAATATTTTCATCCAAGATAGGTGCAGCTCGCCTTCTACAAAGGCACCCACAGGTAAAACCTTGCATCCTTTGCTCCCACTACACCCACTTGCTAGGAAATCCCTTGACCACCACACCCACTTACATGGCTCCGATGAGATTGTTGATGGGGCCTAAATCCCCTGACTCAATAGCAGGAACCAAACCCTCTACCTAGGCCCAATTAGACTCTACAGTGTTTGGAGTGGAATGGTTCTCTAGATCTTACGATCTGGCCAAATTATCGATGAGCTTTTGTGTTTTCGGGTGAAGGCTCTTCCTTCACTTTGGATAGTTCTTCTCTGTATTCTCTCTTAGATGGGGGCTGGTACGAGATATGCAAGCCAGTATAAACCAACTTGAAAAAGACAGGACAAAAGTTTTAACTATTGGCAAGGGGTCGAGCTTGGGATAACCCGTTGCTCGAGAATGCAGACAACGATCTTATGCCAGAGGGGCCTAGTACTAATACTCTAACCGAAAGAACATCCGACTACTGTCTGAGAAAACTACTTAACCGAAAGAAAACGTATATGTAATCAAGATCATGGCAAGAAAAATAATTCATCTACCAAGAAACTCATCACATAGTTGAGGTAAACTACTTAGCATAAAGAAAAAGAAACACATATGTAATCAAGATCACGGTAAGCAAAATAATTCATCTACCAGGACATTCATCACATAGAAGCACAATGATTTAATTTCATCATTTAAAGCAAAGAACATCAAAACATTGCACCAGATAACTTGACAATAGAATTAATTTATCTTACTCATTCACTGCAACATTCATGGAACAGGAAAGGAAGTAATTCTTCTCCAACTCCAATCACATACATCTGATGAAAAATAGATCGTCTTTGGTCTAGAAGGGATTCTTAATTCATAGCAGTCTCAAAATAATTATCAAAAACCAAAAGAAAAAACGTTCTTACAACAACCATCGACCCTTTGACCATTGGTCGATGTCCATATTTATAATAGAAATTATTAACAGTAATTAACGGTAAAATATAATTTGAGCTAATCAAAAATTGCCACGTGGCATTATCATCTAACAGTCTTTCAACAGTCCACCCAAGTTGTTTCTTGAAAAGGGTGGGATCTTTCATAATCAGACCATCTGACAAATAGTTCTTCACAGGTGTTGGCCCATGGAAATTTGTGTTGTTCCACTGGAGCCACATATATTCCCCTGATGTCTGTTGCGTTCACCCGATACTTTGTGAGGCTGAAGTTTGATTTCTGAAGCATGGTTCTGGCTTTGATTGGATGTCCTATGAACTATTGTACTTTCCCTCGCTTTGCATCAGTGACCCTTGCGCATTCTTCGGCCCATAAATCATCTTGTTCGGTGCATAGCTTGATTACTTCGTTTAGGTCGATGCCGATATCGGGGAGCCCAACATACTTCATCGCTTTGGTGTTTCTTTCGGTTCTTCGACAGGGTCACAAGACAGACTCTAGTCGGTAACCAGGAAGGTTCTTCCTACAGTTAAAATAGAAGTAGTTTAGAGATTAAGAAACCTATGATAAAACATAAACAAACAAAAATATGAACACGTACTTGCATAGCTTGCTAGTCTCAGTCATTTTTAATACTTACGCAATCCCAAACGCTTCCTTTGAGTGACCTGTGAAGCCACCGCTCCTCTTTGCATTAAATGAATACATCAGCATTCCATAGTGTGGCTAATCAAATATGATAGTCATGAATGCATAAATTATCATAGTAGTTACTTGACCTTTGGGGTCGAAAAAAGGGTGTCGAGGACGAGTTAAGCACATGTGTGCTTCCAAGAGGTCGGATATCGTTAAAAGAAAGTCATTAAATGCCTCCAGAAACTGTGCCACCAAGCGTGCCAAGCATCATTCATCAATAATGGAGGTTTGAAAATTCAAAAGGATCGAAAGGATCGTATCGCACATTTTCCTGCAACCCTGATCGATGGCGCTTTCATGTTCTGGATCGCATCCGTCGATCAACTATGGCATGCCGATTTTTCCAAACATCATGTCGCAAGGCATGGATATTATGTTGGCATGCCTAATGTCGCTCCTTGATTTCTCTATAAATTCCATGAGCTTTGTGAGAAATTCTACATATATGTCAAGCTCATATTCCCTGGAATTCTGGCTTGGTAATTTTTTCTTGGCGACGTCCTGTCTAGAAATTATTTATCATCCAAAGATGCCTTGAGTTCCTTACACTTTTTTCAATTATGGGATCCCCTTCAAACATGGGACAAGGTCTGCGAGGCAGCCAGAGTGCCAGGTCTCATCCCCAGCATGCTTGGGACTCTTTCTTGTTGGATTCTTGTGTACTTGAGACTCCAACGAGAGGTACAAGTATCTTCCCGGAGGCAGTGCCAGCATCCACGAAGGAGCTAGGGATGGTCGCAAGATACGTCTGAAAGAGCCATGCTGTAGACTGTGCCTTCTTCGGGCCCGAAACCGCGGAGAAGAGGAAGGCCTAGGAAGAAAGATCGGGAAGGAGAGGAGGACTTCCCCAAGGCCAAACTGAGTGAACATCCAACCCTTGAGGAGTATGTGATACTTACCAACTTTTCAGAGTTGGTCAAGACCGCTGACAAAGGAGGCAGGAGAAGAGAGGGGAGGGCAGAAGCACTGGGTACTTCCATCGAAAATTCCACTCAGAAATTAGAGCAGGCTCAACTTTCAATAGTCAATCTCTACCAAGAGAATAGAGGACTGCGACGTCAATTGGCATGAAAAAACCAAGGGATACCGTTGTCGCAAGGTCATGCATAAAGCACCGTTTGGCTGCAGAGATGACTTCTAGAAGCGCAAGACATGATTGTGTAGTTGCACGAGGTGCAGCGAATGCTAGCGACAGCGGAACATAAGACATCACAAAGTGCGAAAGACAATCTAAGAGAGGACCAGCGCACACGATACATATAGTTGGTGGGTTCTCGCTTCGCGTTCTTGGAAGTGTTGCTTAACATCTCCTTATATTTCTTATATTGTAAAATTTTGTAATCTTACAGCGACCAGGTCGGTTAGCCAAGTCGTCGGGGTTGTCTATTCGTATGTAAACCAGGCTTAGATTCTCACTTGCACCAAAATTACTTGAGAAAGGAATAGAGGCCACAACTATCGATACCGGGCGGCAGGAGTAATTATCATGTTAGGGAAACAATTAGTTTTCCCTCGTCGATACCGAACTTGCTTCGAGAGTTCAACGATCGGCGATGTCACTTTATCTATGCACGATGCTTATAAACTCACTTTTCTGCTGAACCTAAAAAGGTCATAAGAAATAAACACTACTATCGTCTGACGCCGACGAAGGTCGGTACTCGGCTACTTTGACTTCTCAAAATGATTTTCACCACCTTAAGCTTTCGCCAATGCTGAACTTCTCTAGGGAGTCGAGAAAATTCAGGGTCGTTGATTCCTTGAGTAGTCGTTGTGTCTCTTAAGATGGTTCTTTGGTGTATGTTCAAGAGAAACTTAAGACATGAAACATATAAGATAAGAGGATTATCAGTCTTAGACCAAGACAAGAACAATCAAAGGTGGAAAACAAGGTGGTAACCAAAAGGAAATGGTCACAGAACTTTTAGGGTGTGTTGAGAACTCAACAAATGGTGATTCACTGGGCGAACCCATAATCTTTGTTCCATGCAGCAAATATCTCTGGTGCTCCTTTTAACTGTATTAACCTGAAATTATACATATATATACATATATTATTATTATTATTATTATTATTATTGGAAGTGTTGTTTTAGGGCTTGGTCGTTTACTGGGAGAGTATCGGGTTCCCCCCTCAAATTTTTCAACCGGTAAGTAACTACCCCAATCTTCTCAACCACCTGGAAAGGTCCAGGCCATAGGTTCTGAAACTTGGAATGTTTCCCTTTGGGTTCATTTTCACTGTCCCACTTCAAGACTAAATATCCTACTTCAAATTTGTTTTCCTTAGCTTTATGCTTATCGAACCATATTTTCACTATCTGTTGATGAGCCAAAATTTTTGACTTATCCTTTTCTCTCTCTTCTTCCAGCATAAGCAGGATGTTGATTCTTTGTTGCATGGATGAGGATGGTTCTTCATTAGAATCTTGGGCCAATTGGAGAGATGGAAAATACAGCCTGTTTGGGAGGATGGCTTCCTGTCTGTAGACCAGAAAGTACGGGGAATTCCCTATAGCTTCTTGGGGTGTGACCCTATCAGCCCATAGGGCATTATGGAGTTGGTTATGCCAATTTCTATGGTTATACACAACCATCTTCTTTAGTATCCTTACCAAATTCTTATTGGTTGATTCTGCCACATCGTTTCCCTGTGGGTAATAATTTGCAGAGTGATTGATTATGATTCCTTTGTCCAGAGCGAACTCTACCAATAGGGTAGAGGAGAATTAGGCTTCATTATCAAAGACCAGAACAGAAGGAACACCAAACCTTGTAATTAGTTGTTGTTCTATAAATTGGATGACTATTTTCGATGAAATAGTCATGGATTCTGCCCACTTTGTGAAATGGTCGGTGGCAGTAAGAATATACTTGTGCAATTTTGAAGAGTTGGGCGTAATTTCTCCTATGATATCCAACCTCCACTGCTCAAAAGATCTAGAGACGTTTACAGGCTGAAGTGGGATTGTTTCCCTTCTCTCCTTGCTGGCACTTATTTGACAAGTTTTACAATCCCTAGCATAAGCATGAGCATCTTTGAACAAAGTGGGCCAATAATAGTCGTCTCTCAGAACCTTATGAGCGGTGGTGTTTCCTGCAAAAAATCCCCCAGTGGGGCCATCATGGAGTTCTTTCAACACTTTATTGGCGTCTTCGCGTTTGAGACACCTCAGTAATACCCCATCATAGTTTATCCAGAAGAGTACCAAATTTATGAGGCAATATTGTGCAGATTTTAATCGGAGAGCTCTCCTTCCTCTGGGGTTGAGGTTTTCGGGACAAAATTTTGATGTAATAGATGAGCCAAATCCTTGTACCGGGAATCTGGTCCCGGGGAAATGTATGTTGCTTCACCATACCACAGTGCTATTTCATTATCCCACCCCGGATCTTGGTTTGCTTGATCTTGAGCTTCGATTGCGAGCTTGCACAAACCTTGTCCTTTTACTAACTTGGCGGGCTTTATATCTAGATCAAATTCCTGGACTATTGCCATCCAGATCCCTCTTCTTTCTCCCATTTCTTGTTGGGTAAACAAGGATCAGACTGCGGGGTGTGTCACAATCACCTTGGTGTGATTCTTGAGGATGTACGACCTAAAATGTTTTACTACTTTATAGACTACGTAGGCCTGCTTGTCTACGAAGGGGTAATTGGTCTCATCTCCTTGAAGGTCGGTGCTCATAAATGACACCGAGGCTTCATTGTTGTCGTCGTCCTTCTGAGTCAAAACCGCAGCTAGCGATTGGTCAGAGGCGAAAGTATAAAGGTTAAAATCTCTATTGAAATTGGGACTTCGCAATACCGGGGCCCAGGATATGGCAGATTTGATATTGTTGAAAGCATCTTTTCGTTCATCATCCCACTTAAACTCGGAATCTTTGTGAATCATTTTTTGTAAGGGTTTGATGATTTCAGCGAAGTTGGGGGTGAATTTCCTTACGAAATTAATTTGCTCGAAAAAAGACTGCATAGATTTCTTGTTATGGGGTAGCGGGAGCTGAGCTATGGATTTAATCCTTTCGGGGTCTATGTGAATTCCTACTTGAGATAAAATATGGCCTAACAACTTACCTTCTTCAACACCGAATATAGTTTTCTGAGGATTGAGTGATATACCGTATTTTCGATATCTTTCAAAAATCAGATTTAAGTGTTGGATGTGTTCTTCTCTATTGTTCGAATACACCATTACGTCGTCTAAATATACTACCACACACTTACTTATAAGTTCCCGAAACACCACATCCATTTACCTTTGAAAGGTCTCTCCTACGTTAATCAAGTCGAAAGGCATGCGTTTATAAGAGAAGGTTCCCCAATTGGTCTGGAAGGTAGTTTTTAATCGGTCTTCCTCTGAAACCAACACTTGGTTGTATCCTGAGAAACCGTCTAGAAGGGAGAAAATTTTTTAGCCTGACACGGTCTATAGGAGTTGCTCCATCGGCGGGATGAGATAATTGTCCTTTTCTGAAGCTCTGTTGAGATTCTGAAAGTCTACGCATAATTGGATTTCTCCTGACTTTTTCCTTACTGGAACAAGGTTCACTACCCAGGCGGAATGTCTAACTAGGAAAATTATCTTTGCATCTAAAATCTTCCTTAACTCTTGATACATGAGGGGTTCCAAGGATGGGTGGTACTTCTGGAGCTTCTGTTGAAAAGGTTTGATTTTGGGTTTCAACGGGATGGTGTGTTGAATGATGCGGGTATCATACGTTTTCAAATCTTTATAGGACCAAGTGAACACATCTTGGTATTGTTTGAATAATTTGAGGTAGGATTTCCTCTCCTCTTTAGATATCATTTTGCCAAGATTCACATACTTTGGATTGTATGGGGTTCCAAGATTTACAGTTTCGTGGAGGGGACAGGAGCTACCAGTCTTTGCGTTTTTAGGTACTTTGAATCATTCCTTTAGATCAAACAAATTCTATAGATTCGCTATCCCTTTTAGAATTGTGTGAGCCTTTAGTTTATCCGTGTGTTGACCCTCCTGAGGACTGGTTTTCGTTAGTTGTTATTGGAACTCTTCATCATCTATAGCAAGGTATTTGAAGTTGTCTTGATTAGTGAAGAAGCTTATGATCTATTCATCCCCCTCAAAGACTTTCCAATTAGAAATATTATTAGGTACCGATGTCTTGTAGAGAAGTTCTATAGTGAATCGGGAGGCTTTGTAATCTTCTAAAGGTGAGAGTGTTGAAGCAGCGGTGGTTAAGGAGTCAACAAGGATATTCTTCTCTCTAGGGATCACGATGATATTGAAAGCTTCAAAGCGTTCTATCAGCCTCTGCACCTCCTATTGGTATTTCTTAAGATGAGGAGAGTTGCAGTGTATAGTGTTTCTCACTTGTCTAATGATGATTTCCAAGTCTCTGAACACCTTTAATTCCTTGACATTAAGATATATGGTTTTCTTTAACCCTTGTACCAGAGCTTCATACTCGACAGTGTTGTTGGTGCACTCGAATTCTAGTCTACAAGACAAGAAAAGGTGTTTACCCTTTTGATCGATGAGGATGAACCTTGCACCCGAACCCTCTTGTGACTTGGATCCATCAAAATAAAGGGTCCAAATTCGCGAGTGACGATTTCTATCCAAATCAATGTTCTGCTCTTCGATCTTTTCTTCCGGAACACCTAACACTAGGTTTTGACAAAAGAGATAATATTCCATTGGCATCGGGAATTCTTCTTGAAAGGTCATTTCGGAGTTTTCAGTAAGCGAAACATTGGACAGGAGAGGAGAAAAATTTCCAAAGTGAGAATCACAAGAATAGTTCCCTATTATGGGAAAATCGGTAGAGGTTGGTTCGTTCAGGGTTTCTAGGTCAGTGACCGTATGTTTTAGGTATCTTTCCCTATCGATTTTGATCATGTTCTTGTATCCCTTCAATGGTAGCCAAAGGTGTGCCCATTCTATGCTAAAGTATCCGTTTAGTTTTTTGGACCAATATCGGCTCAATAATAGCCCATATGCCTCAGGGATATCCACCACAATGATTTCAATCACCTGCATGAAATTAGGATGAGTGGCTATCCTGATCATCACATCTTTGAGTTCCCCCATGACCTTGACCTGGGTCATGTCTAGTTGTATGACATGCTTATCACTTTTTAGAGAGACAGCACCTAATTTGTTACAAACGACCAATGGCATGACATTAGAAGATGCCCCGGAGTATACCAGACAATTGTGGAGATTCTTGTTGAAGACTTCGAACGTTAAAAGGAAAGGTGGTACAAAAGTCCTCTCCTTCCTGCCTTCTGAGTAGGTGTTTATCGTTGGTTTTCTTGCCAAATTTGTAGGGGGAAGATTCTTCTCCTGACCATCGTCGGTGGTCAGGTTTTTTACCAAACTTAGAGCTTGCAACAGAAGGTCTTTTTGTTGATGGATTCTACATATGTCCATAACCGATACATTAGCTTTCAGCTTCTTCAAATATTCTACCACATTGTAATCTAATTTAGGAGAATCATGAGTATGGATACTTATAGGTTTGTTACCGGGAGCAAAATGTATTCTTGGGCAATCAGGAGTTAATTTACTTTGTGAGGCACGAGTGGCATCGATATCTTTTGGGTCAAGTTGACCCTTACTACGTGTATGTATCATCGATATCTCTGTGGGTGGTCCCTAAGATTTAAAAAGATCATCCGAAGACATGATCGTGTCAGGATCCCATATCAGGATGGACATGTCTTGTGGTGGGTCAGCCTCTTACTGATTGGAAATATTAAAGTCCGAACTGCTGGATGGTTCGGTTAGATAGACTTCATCTAGAAAATGATTGTCCATTAAATTCATTGCGTGGGCCCACTAAGGGAATTCCCTTTATGAGTGGTTCTCTTGGTGGTAAGTACAGAAAGAATCAGATGCAACATTCCCTAGATCAATTTTTAGGTTGGCTGGGGGAGGTTCAATTGCTTTGAATGGATGGTTTCTTTTAAAGAAAGGCTTATAGGATCTTTGACTTTGGTTTCCCTCACCCACATTTCTTTTCATATCTATAATCTCATTTGATAGTTTCTCGACCATGCATTGCAGGTCTTCTATATCCCCATTACCTTTATCAGGAGTTGTTTCATCCGGCTTCCCCGACGATCTAGTCAAGAGGAGTCCTCTCCTAGGAGGGGGGTGGCTTTATTTTCTCGCTAGAGAGGCATGGCCTTCTTTACATCCTTTCATTTGGAACTCTATCATCTTGTCCTCTTCGAAATTCTTCACGAGGGTTTTCTTAGTGGCTCTCTTAATGACCATTGAAATAGAGGTCGGAAGCGCATTGGCATAGACCTCGATTTGAAACTCTTGAGTAGGTTTCTCCATGAGCTGAAATTTGTTTAGGATAGTCATGAATATTTGATTGAAATCTTTGACCCTTTCTTTTGGGGTCATGGTGGCTGCAAATAATTCGGCCATAAGGGCTCCCATGGTAGTTTCTTCAGCAAATTTCTCTAGGAAATCCTTTTGGAACTTAGTCCAGCTGGTTATGGATCCTACTGGAAAATTAAAATACCATGTGGAAGCCAAGTTCTCAAACGTGTAGGGGAAAAGTCTGCATATTATGTCTTCATGTTGAACGTTCATAAGCATGATCGCGAGTATGAATTTCTTGATATGATCTTCGGGAAATCCTGAGGTTTTAGGATCATACTTGGGGAGAAACTTTTTTGGGTGCCAAGGGAGATTGTGTACTCATCCCGGGACGGCCACAACGTCCCCGGTCAACCAAGGTTGGTTGTCTTGAAGTGGAACTTCTCTCTCCTCCTCATGACCATTGTTCCCTTCCATATCTTCAGAGTCAGAGTCGGGCTCTTCCTCTTCCGAAAGGTCGTTAGGTTTGGAGATGTTGTTGACTGGCATCTCGGGTATGAGGTCAAGAGGTTATTGGATTTTGGTGATCGTGAAATCTATTAAGTATTCGATGGAATGTACGAAAACTTTGTTGGGAGTGCTGACTACTAGTCTGCTTTGTTGTTTTCTTCGAGGGAGGATGGAGGTGAAGGGAAACCTATCGATTTGTCGGGTGTAGGCTCTAGTAATCCTTCTAAACTGATTCACTTCCTCGTGAGGAAGGGCGTAAGGTATTTCAGGGTGAAGATATCCTTCCTCGGAGTGGAGTGAGTTATCCTCTTTGGGAGTACTCGGTAAAGGTGGGTTGTCTATTGGATGACTAGCCATGCATGTGGGTCATTACGAATCTATAGGCTATTCAAAATGTCAGGAAACTTGCATATCCAACCATTCATTCTCAGGGCCTCCTTCTAGCACCAATTCTATTGATGGGGACTAAATCCCCTGACTCAACAGCAGGAACCAAACCCGCCACTGAGGCCCAATCAGACTCTACAGCATTTGGAGTGGAATGGTTCTCCAGATCTTATGATCTGGTCAAATTATCGATGAGATTTTTTGTTTTCGGGTGAAGGATCTTCCTTCACTTGGGATAGTTCTTCTCTATATTATCTCTTAGATGGGGGTTGGTACGAGATATGCAAGCCAATATAAGCCAACTTGACAAAGACAACACAAAATTTTTAACTATTGGGAAGGGGTCTAGCTTGGGATAACCCGTTGCTCGAGCATGCAAACAATGATCTTATGCCAGAGGGGCCTAGTACTAATACTCTAACCGAATGAGCATCTGACTACTGTTTGAGAAAACTACTTAACAGAAAGAAAATGTATATGTGATCAAGATCATGTCAAGCAAAATAATTCAACTACCAAGAAACTCATCATATATCTGAGGTAAACTACTTAGCATAAATAAAAAGAAACACATATGTAATCAAGATCACGGTAAGCAAAATAATTCATCCACCAAGACATTCATCACATAGAAGCACAATGATTTACTTTCATCATTTAAAGCAAAGAACATCAAAACATTGCACCAGGTAACTTGACAATAGAATTAATTGCTCTTACTCATTCACTGCAACATTCATGGAACAGGAAAGGAAGTAATTCTTCTCCAACTCCAATCACATACATCTGATGAAAAATAGCTCGTCTTTGGTCCAGAAGGGATTCTTAATTCATAGCAGTCTCAAAATAATTATCAACAAACAAAAGAAAAAGCGTTCTTACAACAACCATCGACCCTTTGACCATCGATCGATGTTCCTATTTATAATAGAAAGTATTAACAGTAATTAATGGTAAAATACAATTTGAGCTAATCAAAAATCACCATGTGGCGTTATCATATAACACTCTTTCAACAGTCCACCTGAGTTGTTTCTTGAAAAGGGTGGGCTCTTTCGTAATCAGACCATTTGATAAAGAGTTCTTCACAAGTTTTGGCCCATGGAAATCTGTGTTGTTCCATTGGAGCCGCATATATTCCCCTAATGTCTGTTGCATGCACCTGATATTTTGTGAGGCTGAAGTTCAATTTCTGAAGCATGGTTTTGGCTTTGATTGGATGTCCTGAGAATTGTTGTACCTACCCTGGCTTTGCATCAGTGACCCTTGCACATTCTTTGGCCCATAACGCATCTTGTTCGACGCATAGCTTGATTACTCTGTTTAGGTCAATCAACATATCGGGGATGCTGATATCGGGGAGCCCGACATACTTCATCGCTTCGGTGACTCAGTTTCGTTGTTTCTTTTGATTCTTCGGTGGGGTCACAGGACAGACTATAGTCGGTAATCGGGAAGGTTCTTCCTATAGTTAAAACATAAGTAATTTAGCAATTAAGCAACCTATGATAAGACATAAACAAACAAAAAGATGAACACGTACCTACGTAGCTTGCTAGTCTCAATCATTTTTAATACTTATGTGATCCCAAGCGCTTCCTTTGAGTGACCTGTGAAGTCGTCGCTCCTCTTTGGTTTAAATGACTACATCATCATGCCATAGTGTGGTTAATCAAATACGATAGTCATGAATGCATAAATTATCATAGTAGTTACTTGACCTTTGGGGTCAAAAAAAGGGTGTCAAGGACAAGTTAAGCGCGTGTGTGCTTCCAAGAGGTCGGATATTGTAAAAAGAAATTCGTTAAATGCCTCCAGAAACCGTACCACCAAACGTGCCAATCATCATTCATCAATAACAGAGGTTTGGAAATTCAAAGGATCGAAAGGATCGTACCGCACATTTTCCTGCAACCCTGATTGGCGACGCTTTCATGTTCTGGATCGCATCCTTCGATCATTTGTGGCATGCCAATTTTTCCAAACATCATGTCACGAGGCACGGATATTATGTTGGCATGCCTAGTGTCACTCCTTGATTTCTCTATAAATTCCATGAGCTTTGTGAGAAATTCTACATATATCTCGAGCTCGTATTCCTTGGAATTCTGGTTTGGTAAGTTCATCTTGGCGACGTCCTGTCCATAAATTCTTTATCTTCCACGGACACCTTGAGTTCCTTATGATTTTTGCAATTATGGGATCCCCTTCAAACATGGGACGAGGTATGCGAAGTAGCCGGAGTGCCAGGTCTCAGCCCTAGCGTGCCTGGGACTCTTTCTTGTTGGCTTCTTGTGTACTTGAGACTCCAATGAGAGGTACAGGTATCTGCCCGAAGGCAGTGCCAGCCTCCACAGAGGAGCTAGGGATGGTCACAGATATGTCCGAAAGAGGCATGCTAGAGATTGTGCCTTCTTCGGGCCCAAAACTACAGAGAAGAGGAAGGCCTAGGAAGAAAGCTCAGGAAGGAGAGGAGGACTACCCCAAGGCCAAACTGAGTGCACGTCCAACCCTTGAGGAGTATGTGATACTTACCAACCGTTTGGAGTTGTTCGGGATCGCTGAAAAAGGAGGTAGGAGAAGAAAGGGGAGGGTAGAAGCATTGGGTACTTCCGTCGAAAATTTCGCTCAGCAATTAGAGCAGGCTCAACTTGCAATAACCGAGCTCTACCAAGAGAATAGAGGACTACGATGTTAGTTGGCGGCAAAAAAAAAGGGATACTATTGTCGCAAGGTCACGCAGGAAGCACCGTTTGGATGCAGAGACGACTTCGGGAAACGCAATACATGATTGTGCAGTTGTGCAAGGTGTAGAGGATGGCAAAGACAGTGGAACATAAGACATCACAAAGTGCAAAAGACAATCTGAGAGAGGACCAGCGCATAGGAGACATATATTTGGCGGGTTCTGTTTCCACATTCTTGGAAGTGTTTCTTAATATCTCCTTGTCTTTCTTATTTTGTAAAATTTTGTAATCTTACGGTGGCCGGGCCGGTTAGCCGAGTCGTCGGGGTTGTCTATTCATATGTAAACCAGGCTTAGATTCTCACTTGCACCGAAATTACTTGAGAAAATACTAGAGGCCACAACTGTCGATACCAGGCAGCAGGAGTAATTATCATGTCAGGGAAACAATTAGTTTTCCCTCGCCGATACTGAACTTGTTTTGGGAGTTCGGTGGTCGACAGTGTCACTTTATCTATGCACGATGCTTATAATCCAATTTTCTATCGAACCTGAAAAGGTCAGCTTTCGACGAAATCCTTTCTGAAGTTGTTCGTAAGAAAGAAACACTACTATCGTCCGACGCCGACGAAGGTCGGTACTTGGCTACTTTGACTTCTCAAAATTATTTTCGCCACCTTAAGCTTTCACCAATGTTGAACTTCTCTAGAGAGTCGGGAAAATTCTGGGTCGTTGATTCCTTGAGTAGTCATTGTGTCTCTTAAGATGGTTCTTTGTTGTATGTTCAAGAGAAACTTATGACATGAAACATATAAGATAAGTGGATTATCAGTCTTAGACCAAGGCAAGAACAATCAAAGGTGGAAAACAAGGTGGTACCCAAAAGGATATGGTCACAGAACTTTTAGGGTGTGTTGAGCACTCAACAGAGATCTCTTCTGGAAACTTTCCTTTTCTAGTGGACACTAGCCCAATAGGACGCCTTGTCATTTTCTCCAAACTTGTATTGCAGGATTGTGTAATGTCCTTAAGCTTTTAACTGATGTATTAGGGATTTTATGCACATGTTTGATAATATTTGATGATGAGATATGATTGACATTGCTATGATCCTTGTGAATTATGAGTCCACGGAGGGCATCGTTGTTGATGTGTAGGATCATGCTCGGTGGACAGGTACCTTTTTTGACTGGTACACATGGGGAGAGGATCAATTCGAACTTCCATGGGGCTGAGAATCCCATCATATGGATGTTGAGACCCCATCAATGGGCAGAGACAGGAATGAGATGGATCAGGGGCTTTTCACCGGAGAAGAGGAGGACGTTCCACCAGAGGCACCCTAGCAGATCTTGACCTAGGGGGGTTGTGCCCTCTCCACTGGAGCATTGGCCTTGGAAGGCCTAGGACGTCACCCTTGATGATCATGACATCATCCAGCCTTGTGGACATCTTGGGAGGAAGATTTGGTAGTATTCGCACATGTGGCAGGCTGGAGAAGCCCCAGGAGGGATAACATTTTGCTCAAGGATGTTGCATTTTTCCTAAAAGGGGCTAACGTCTCCCTCAAAGGGACATGAAGTCTCTCTTTAGCTTTATTAGGGTTTAATTTTGGTCATTTAATGTAAAATAGTATGATTTTTAGTATTTTGGCCTTATCATCCTTTTCATGACCTAAAATGTAAAATTAGGTCATGGTACAGTATATATTGAGGGTTGTCACTCTCATTTGATCATCATATTTCACTCACTCATTAGTGAGGTCTGAAATTAGTTCTACACTTGGGTTCTTTGGCTGAAATTGTGAGGTGCACTTGTTGAAGGAAGGCCTTTTGGATCTCTTTTGGCATTTTTGGCATATTTCTGGATGGAAGGTGTTACAACTAGGGTTTTCTATAATGTTTCTTGGCGAAATGTAAGTGAATTTCTGCAAAACTAATTAATTGAATGGTTGTCTTGTTATTTCTTGCATTTATTTTTATAAATTTGTTGAATAAACCCTAGGTGACAAACACACATTGTAGGTCCTTGTCTCATGTCCCCGTCAAGACTTTTCAGCCATTATTTGAAGAGAGAAAGAGCCTAGCCTTAGCTACACTCTTTCCCCTTATTCTCTTGCTAGCCATTTTGATTTTCTGAGCTAAGAAGAAGGAGATGCATCAGGTACTACTCCTGCTACACCTTGATGAGCCATTTTTCTAGGGTTTGTTGGTGAATCCTTGCCATAGCAACACGTTGCCTTGTAAACCCTCTTGTCTTAGTCTCATGCCATTTTTCAGAGCTAGTCATTTTTTCCATTGACCTAAGTAAGGAGGAGAGAGCACTAAGGCCTAGTTCCCCTACACCAAAATGAGCCTCTCTCCCCTAGGGTTTTTGTCCTTGAAGCCTTGCTGTAGGAACACCTCAAGGATTAATCCTCCAGTACTTAGCCTTATTATCTTCCTTAATCCTTCATCTCTTACGTCCTCCCTTTGACTCCATTAACCCTAGGAAGCACACTGATCTTAGACCTAGCCTGTGAGTATTATGATTAAAACCACTCTCAATACTTTGAACGAAACCCTAACTATTCTAACCCTACCCTAGGACTAACCCTACTAACTACGTGTTGCCATCATATTTTTCTATAAACATCATTGTGCAGCCAACATTTCACTTTTGAGCAATTGAATGGTTGATTTAAGGGCATTACTTAAATGAAGTGTTGATTGTTACATTGGATGCCACGTTTTCTCATCATTTATTGAAGAAGTGACATTTATTATCATTGTTATTTCATAAACATTGAATTCGTCAATATTTACTTTTAAATTGTCTATATATGTTAGTCATTATTATATGAAGTACTAACCAAGTGAGAAAGCTTGCATATATTTGTTTCTTGTTGCTTTGTCTCGAGCATGTGTATCTCTCTTTTGGGTTATACTTTATTATTGGATGTTAACCAAACTATCTGCTCGGTGGTGACTTGNTGTATCTCTCTTTTTAGGGTTATACTTTATTATTGGTTGTTAGTCGGACTATCTGCTCGGTGGTGACTTGTGAGGGGGGCAACTTATCTTTGTCTTACAATCCTTTGCCTTCTCAAAACCCCAGGTCACTGGGGACGTCTCCCCTGGGCCTTACCTCCCTAAACAGAAAGAACCATCCCATTGAGGTGACATTGGGTGGGATTGGTTCCAGTTACGCCAGTTTTCCTCTTCAATCTCTAGCCTTTATCCTTACTACAAACTGCACGATAACATATTAGTGTTGTTGTCGAGGAACACTGAGTCAAACTTTCCTCAAGGACGACAACTTTTGGTAAGCCTTGCCTCTAGAGCCTTTATCTTACAAGCTTACCTGGCGACTCCACTTTGGGTGTTTTCCCTTATCTTTTGATAGTTTCAAGAAACTTATCTGGCGACTCCACTGATGACGAAGCCAACTATGACTTCACAATGGGATCCGGGGAACTAAAAACCTTTAGACATGAGTAAAATATTGGGATATCTTAGACAAATTCTCCCCTGGTATAAAATATGGCTCCCTAGATTCGTTGGCATTGATGGAGAAAGACCCGATCATCACATGAGAAATTTATGGGCTTTCTTTCAGCACCACCCTTCCAGTGATGATGTTGAAGACTTGGTAATGAAACTCTTCTCTGCCACTCTGCATGGAGAGGCTATAAGATGGTATGATAATATTCCAGTTGCTAGCATCATATCTATGGACCAGTTTGAAGAAATCTTTCTTGTGAGGTGGGATTTGAAATTGGAAGATATCCAATCATTACTAAAAGGACTCGAATACATAAAAAAAAGAGAGGATGAGACCGTCAGATTTTTCAGGGTTAGGTTTCAGAGGTTTCTATACCATATTCCTGAAATCCATCGTCCTAAAGGCAAGTGCCTCGTGTATATCTATACCAATGGACTTCTAGGTAATTTAAGCTTCCTCCTAAATAAAAAGGGTCCAAAAACACTTACAGAAGCTCACAACATGGCCATTCAAATCGAGGTAAATCTCTCCTTGTCCAAAATCAATAACCGTACTTTGGACACTCTCATCTTGATAAAACTAGTTTCCCTTGAAACCTTTACTGATGATCCCCAAGAAAGAAGAGAACAAGTTTTTTACTAGCAGAATGAAGACGTGATTAAGGAGAAAGAACCTAAGCAATGTGATGAAGTACCAACTTGTTCTCCTCCCTCTGATGAGGCCATCCAAGAGCCCTTTTCTCCTGCACAACAAAAGGAAGATGAGGTTAGTTGCTTTCCATTTCAGGATTCTGATAACACCTTGTCCCATGATTGAGAAAATGAAGGAGAAATGGAATCCCCGAAAGAAGTAGACCTTCCTTGCTGCACAATTGAAGATGAAGGGGTACTTCCTGAGGATGAGACCATAATGCATGTTGAAAGCACCCAAGTCCTCAAATCTCATGCACGAGAAGAAGCAGTAAGTTTCCCTCCTCCCCTAGTTTATGATGATGCTCTACTTTGTGATAGGGAAGATGAGGAGGAGATAAGCAAGTCCTTGAATGCTTCAAATCTTGCATGTTATGATACCGATAATGACATAGCTGATAACATTGATGAGTTCATACATGTTGGGAGGCGTAGGTCAGATGCAATTAGTTATGATATGGATCCCATCTATGACATAGAGAGTCATCTCCAAGTGTTTCCTTTTCACTTATCACAGCAAGTTACTCTTGACTAGTGGCAACAAGGAGATGAGATTTTTACCGATGCTCCCCAAGCACTCAAGGTTGATCAAGTACTGTATTTGCCTGACAATTTTCAATATTACCTTGAGGGATTTGATGAGTACTCCTCTGAGCAATTAGATTTATCCTATGAGGATGACTATCTACCACTGTTGTGCTCAAGTCTTGCTAGGAATAAGAGCATTGTTTTCCTAAAGAAGGATCCTCATGACCTTGTTCTCTAGCCACCTCTTATTACCTTACCTTGATGTATCTTGAAGGGTGTGGTTGGGATGTATATATTTTTTGTTGAGTATCCTCTGAAGAAAACTGATGGGTGTTATATATGCACTAAAAACACACTAAAAACCCTTAATTAAATTGTCAACCCGGGGTATGTAAACTTATATTTGTAGAAAAATATATGCCAAAGGTAGAAGGTTGGTAGGAGTATAGTCTAACTAATGAAGGGAGCTATCTAAGGCTAATCTACTTAAGCAAAGCTATCTAATGAGAAAACCCTACAAAGAAAAATGAAACTAGGTAACCTAAGTACTTTTGGGTCAAGGGTCGATGGATAGTTCTTAAGAAAGAAAATGAAAACTTTGTGTAAAGCAAACTAGTTTAACAATAAGCAAAAGAAAACTACTAAGCATAATAAGAAAATGACAAAAGAAAACTTCTTTAACTTGCCAACTTACATTCAATGAAAAACTACGCTATGAAAGCAAATAATTAAGCAAGTAAGCAAAACCACCTATCTAACCTATTAAAGAAAATAGACAAGTAAGCAAAGACAACTAACTAACCTATGAAAGAAAAAGACAAGTAAGCAAAGGCAACTAACTAACCTACGAAAGAAAAAGATAAGTAAGCAAAGGCAACTAACTACTGCAAGGAAAACTTCTCATTGAACAACTATCTAGCCTAAGAGGCAAGTGGACTAAATTCCTAATGCAAAACTATTTCTCTTGCATGAAAGAAAATTTAAATGCTAAATGCAATGCATGAAAGGAAATCTAGTCTATTGAGAGCAAGAAATACTAACAACTAATTCTTGAGAAAACTGCTATCTAATCTATCAAAGCAAAGTCTATCTATCCTACAGCAGCAAATAAGATTATTTCCTAAGCTATGAAAGAAAGAAACTATATCTATGAAAGAAGGAAAACTATTCTTTTAACTTATGACAATTCAAATATAATGTTGGTGGTTGTGTGAATGCCTTCGGTGGTGATGGATGATATCTCGATGACACTTGACAACAAAGGACAATTCCAATGGT